>PPHD01009549.1:0-20551 GCA_002909625.1 Bambusicola thoracicus
GATGTACAGTTGTCTCACTCAACAGTGACGTGGTTGAAAGAAAAAATCTGAACTTATGCAAAAATAAATGTCTTTAAGGGGAGAAAATTTTAGACCTGTGTTGTAGATTGCGACTCGGTTTTGAAATGCTAACCACAGAATGGTTGCTACCTATCATAGGACTGCAATGCTTGTAAAGACAGGATTCTATCTTTGTTTTAAAGCATTCTATTCTTCAGTGGCATAATGATTTGTATAACATGACCTCCAGGTTAATTGAGTGCTTCTTTGTATTCCCTGGCTGCTTAATGTTACCTTGTTCTCAGGAAAAAGTTCATATATATATAAAACTTGCATCCTTTTCTGTTACTGATTATAACCAGCAATTGTACTGAAGAAGAGCCTTTTTTAGTTATGCCAAGTAATAGTTTATATTAAAAAAAATGAAATTACTAGAACTCCATCCATTTGGGCACAGTTAAGTGTTTTTGATCATGTCTATAAACAACATTCAGTAAAGACAATTTTTCTTTACCTCTTCTGTTAGGTCTTGCAATCTAGTGCAGTGATGACTGAAGGTAGAGGGTTATATTTCTTCTTGCATCAATAATGGAAGAGTTTAGAAAGTCTCAGTTACAGAGTCACTTAATTGCATCTTTGCAAGCTAATTTGCAGGCTGCAGAGTTTTAACTGAGGATATAATATATGCAGAAAGGAAAAGGGCTGACTTTCCCATAATATATTTAGTTTTCAGCAACGATGAGCTAACACACCTATGCATCAACAGATGTGCTTTTCCAGTGCAATCTTAAGTTGGATTGATGTTCAATAAATTTGTAAGTGGTTGGTTTTATTCTCTATCTTCTAGCTCTTTACTTTCTTTCTAAAGGAGTACTGGGAAATTAAATCCTCTGAAGCATTGTTTTATACACCAAATTAGTTATGCATTTTGCCATTTAGTTGAACTGTGTGAAATGTTTGTCACTACATGGAATTATTTAATGAAAGCCACTAGGTATTATGACAGTGATGGTGGGAAATATTGGCAGTTCTTCAGTATCCTCTTTAACTTCTGGGGTTGGGAATGTTGTGGTTAATTTTTTTTTGTTTTATTTTTTGCTTCTTCTTGGGCTAGTGTTATGTTACTTGTAAGTAAGCACTGGTAAATATAATTAAATTAGCACAGGGCGGAGTCCTGTGTAGTTAATTTACGCTAGACTTTACATTAAGATTTATTCTTTATCCTGGCATTTTCCTGTTGAATGTTGAATTTTCAGTGTTAAATGGAAGATTAGACCTTGAAATGCTTGCTGCGAGATAATCTAGCAGACTGGAATTAGTATAAACATTTGGCAAACTTACCTCTGTTAGTATGTTAGCACACAACTTAAGTTTACTCATCTGAATTCATTCCAGTATATCTTATTTCTTTTAATTTACCATGTAACCTGTACTACAGATACAGTATACATACAAAGGATATTGTTGCTTTTATGTTCCTAATTCTGATCTCGTGCATTTCTTTGTAGTGTAGTTTAGTATCATCAGTCAGCTTTTTTTTTCAAACATTCAGAGTATGAGATCGTGTACCTCTTTTGATGACTCCAGGGATTTAATATATAATTCCTTCTTCTGTTCTTCCTAAAATGCCTCAAGACTCTGAAGATTTCACGGAAAAGGAGGTACTAATTTGGAAACAATAGTTACCAAACTAATAAATTTAGATACAATAGACAATCTTTTCTTGAGATAAGGTGTTAGCTTCTCTTGATCTCTCTGTGTAGTAGTAGTAGTCTCTATGTCTGGGTTTTATTATCTGGATCAGGCACTGATGGGAAAATTTGGGAGAACTGCCACACCTGTGTTCCTATGAGATCTGACCAGCAAGTTCCGGTGGCAGACACTCTTTGATGAAAATATTCAAAGCCGCTGCTACTGTTGAGCTGTACTGGGATGGATTTCCCAATTTTTGAAGTCAAGTTTTTGCTACAATCAAGCAATGCTGATGCACAGGAGTGTTAAGTATTGCTTTGAGTTTTTTATCAGTCAGAATGCTTCATTCTGAATAATACCTTGCTACAATGGTCATGGTATTTTTCTGTTCCATCAGGTTATAAAAGAATGTTGGCTCCTTTGTTATTCTTTATTGCCAAAATAGAGCTGTTTTTCTTAAATGAGCTACGAAGTGGGATCCTGTTCTTTTTTTGGCTTATCTTTTATATAGGGTAGTCAACACTGCCATTCACATGAGTAGCAGTAACTTGTGCAGACAACATATTGAGGTGATGCTGGAAGATTTTAATTCTTTCACTCAAGTCCTCAAATCTCTTAGCTATTATTGTTTTCTTTTTCATCTAATATTAAAAACGTTTTCTTTGCTGTCCTTTGACTTTTTTTTTCCTTGCTTTGTAATTTTTGGTCTTAAAATTTCTTCTGAATTTCACGTGCCAAGCTTTATTTACTCCACAGAAAGAATCTCAAGTCTTGATCCTCCTTCACTGAAAGAAGTAGACTTCGTAAGTTGCATGTAGTAAACACTTATTCTTTCCCCTGGAGTAATGTGTTAATCGCTAAGATTCTGTAACTGAAAAACTAAGATTTTACCACACTGCTAATAGGAATCATCATCATTAATTGAGTTTGAAATATTTATTTAGATCATTTATAGCACTGAGGTCTTGTTAAGAAAGTGTAATTCTGCTGGGATGTCATAGTTAGAATAAATCAGTGATAGCATTGGCATCTGATGCCATTCAATTCACCTACTTAATTCAAAAAGAAATCTCATTAAAAAAGTAGACCTTATGAACACCACAGTAGATACCAGTTTTTATTCTTGATTGATTTGAAACATATACTTTTGAAGCTGGCCCCTAAATCAAATCAACTTACCTCTTGCAGAAAGCATAAGAATTTTTCTGTAGGTAGAGTTCATTTTGCCTTTGCTTGAAACAAGATATTATCTGAGAATGGCATGTGAACTTTGCTATTTAAATAACTGCTTATTGCGACAATCCTCCATAGCTAAGAATGCACTTACTGCCATTTTAAGTCTTGTCAGTATCTTGTGGACTCTTACCAAGAACATACCTTACTGCATGACAAAGTACTCTTTTTAAGGTCCAATTAATTTCTATCCCCCCCCTCCTTTTTCTTTTAATTAGTTTTAATATCATTCATTAATTATTACATCTGTCAAACAGTTTTGAAGATAAGTTTCTGCATTGAGTAAGGAACTTAAGATTTCGTAACTTCTAGTTTTATTTCTAGAACGATGTAATTAAATTGTCTAGTATGTCTCAGTTTTTGTTTTAGAAGACCTGACTTCTGAATTCCAGGAAATTTGTGTCCTTGGTCTGATTGAACAAAGAATAAGATAGGATTTCATTTTTGAAGTTGATTTGCAACTTTTCTGCTAGTGCATGTATTTTTTATGTTTAATATCTAGGACAGAGCTGCGCCAGCTAGGGTTTGTAGTGATTTTATCCTTTCATCTTTTTAAAACCTCTTCGTGGGAGGGTTTGGCTGGGTACTACCAGCTTTAGAAGATATCTGTAAATATGAAGAATATGTCAGACATTGGCAAACTGTATCTTCATTGAAGTTTTTAACCTTGAGGAGTGTTTTTGTGGGCAAGTAACAGGAGTAGCCAAAATGGATCTACTAATTTATGTGTCAACTCTTCAAAGTATTACTAGTGAAATACCAAATATTCCATATCATCTCTTTGTCCATCTAATGTAGTGAAACGCTGTACTCTGTTTGGATTTGAGGAAAATATCGTCTTGCCTCCTATATGCAATTATTTCTTACAGCTGTTCTCTTGCTGGAAACAAACTCTGCTCTGCTTCTCCCAAACTGAAGTTTTGATAATCTCTTAGCTAATCTCACATATGTCAATAACCAAAATTTCACATTAATGTAAGTCTTGTACATCTTAGAGATGTATCAAATCTATGTGTATGAACTAGATGGTGGATGCTTGCCTTACTGTACATCATCTGTGCAATAAATTAATGTGTGAGGTTCACTATAGCTGTGTTTGTGCAGCAAGCCCAGCATGATATTCTGCCTTGCTGTTTATGCACAGATCACATGTGCAGTAGATTTTTATTAGACTTGGGCACGTATCTGACTCATACTGCAGGGGCCATAGCTATGAGAGTTCCACTTTTCTCTCCTGGGGGCAGTTCTCTATGTGCCGCTGCAGGTCCCAGTCCTAAGGAAAGTGCAGAGCTTCAGATTGGACTGGCAGGCTTGCAAGTGACATTCTGCTCCCTGCTGCGTATCATCCCTGCATCTAGACACACCAGCAGACGTACGTAGAAATACAGACTAACTGAGATGGTGCTTCTTTGCTTGAAATATTCAAGGCCAATTATGAAAATCAAACAAACATTTTTTTTAATTGAAGACATTACATATAGTTAGAAACAGATGCACTCTTGAGACAAATGCAGCAGTTTCCAGAGAAAAGCCAATGACCTGAGCTCTGAGCGAATTTGGGCAGGAGAGATACGAAAGCCAAAATGGCATACTTCTTGAAGAAAACACTGTTAAATTTAAAGTAAACAATATATGTTCAGCTTATTATTTTAACCTTCTTCTCTGTTCTCTGTGTTCTTATGTATAAATGAAAAATATTGCCCAAGCTGTTTTATGTCTCTGTATTTATGAGCTGGCCATATATTCTGGAAGATAAGCCTGTAGCCAAGCCTGTAGCCATCTGGACTTACCGATGAAGGAATATATGATAAACAGTCGGGTGACATAAGCAGGTGTTCCAGTCTCAGAGCAAGGTGAATCATACGTTCCTCCTCTGAGAGATGTGAAACTTGGAGAGGGAGTGGGGTCAAGTGTACAGCTCTCATCCTTGCAAGCTAACATGGGTTCTAGTTCAGGTGAAGAGCTTTAGCTTATGGCAGATTCTTTGTTTCCATGTCCTGAGTTATAAACTTCAGTGTGCTTTTCAAAAATCTCTCTTATTGCTTTGTCAGCTATTTGCAATAATTGACTTTTACTATTAAGTAAAAATTAAACTGAGAAAAACAATTCATATAAAAATTTGATTTTTATCATATATGAAGCTAATGAATATTTACTGATGTTTTTCATATTATTATGGAATTCAGTACATTTTTTCATGAAGCAGTCAGAGTGCATTGGCTTGACTTTAAAAAAGCACGTTATGGCCTTTTAATTCACTTTCTATTAATCTCTTAAAGTATAATAAAATTTGAATGTTATTGGAGACAAATTTCAAAAGTTAAAAAGCTTCTTGGATTGATAGTTTTGTAAATTGGTTTTAAGTATTTTGAATTTATAACTATCATAATGTTGCTTAATAACATTGACTCTGGAATGTCTGACTTCCTTTCACGGTAATTCAAAAATATTATGACAGCTATAGTTTTATAGGGAGCATAAAATCAGTGAGGTAAGTTCAATGAGGTAAGGTTAGTGTTGGAAGTTTTATTAACAAAAACTTTAAGTATTAGCACATGAGTTACAATTCCCATGTGTTTTCCAAAATTTGCTGACACTGAACTGAATATTAAATTCTGAACTTTGGACTACTTGCTTTAAACCTAATTTTAGTGGCAAGGATAGGTGAAGATTTACTTGAAGAAAACAGCTGTTAAGCGGTTGACTACATTGAAAAGCCACACACAATCAGAATTCCTTGTGGCATATAGTGCTCCACAAGGATGGGTTTCAAACTGCCAGAGGAACCATTCTTGATAGCACTTTTTTCCAGCTAAGACCTCTTCTAGTTTTTCTGACAATGATTTGTATTACTATTTTACTCTTTTAAAGAAAGATGTAATCTGGACTAGAGAGGATGAAAAGAGAGTTAAAAAAAACAACAACACATGACTGATTAGTAGAGACTGTGACTGAGAACTGTTGAGAGGGAGGCTGGGAGTTTTTTGGGTACCTGAATACCATCTTTCAAGGAGTAGGTAAGGGAGGATAAGTGGTGGATGCAACATGGATACATCATGCCAGCAAGTAGTTGTCCCATCCTTGCTTGTAGCAATTGAAAGAGCTTGTGACACCATGGGGGGCAGTGGTATGAGATGCTATGAATTTGCTCTGATGAGAATAGGTATCCTTGTCTTGTGTTATAAACCACTCTATAATGTTGCTCACTGTGTCCTGAAGAGCTTGAATGTGCTCAGCTTCTTTATGCCCCTCTCCATTTATCAGCTCTTAGAGACTAAAGCAGTGAAAAGAAGACAGTCAAGTAGGCTCTTCTTTAAAGAATGCAAAACCTGTCAATTATCAGCTCTACAATAACACAATTTGCTAAGTTAAAATATAAAGTAGAGCAACCACTGTGCCTAGAATAATAGGGGTGAGAAAGTGGTTGAAATTAGTTGGTTTGGATAGAGTTAATTTTCTTCATGGAAGCTCATATGATGCAATGTTGTAGATTTTTTGATGAAAACAGTGGTGACAACAGAGCAGTGTTTTAGTTGTTGAAGAGAAGGGCGCGCACAGAGCAAGGACTTTTATCAACAAATTTCTACCAGTGAGCAGGCTAGGAGTGCACAAGAAGCTGGAAGGGGATACGGGGAGTACAGCTGGCTCAGGCTGATCAAAGGGATATTGCATACATGGCACCATGCTCAGCTATAAAAGGAGGAAGGGGAGGATGCTTGGAGTGATAGCATTTGTCTTCCCAAGAAACTGCTACATGTGCTGAACCCTGCTTTTCTGGGAGTGCCTAAATATCTGCCTGCTGATGGGAAGCAGTAAATGAACTCCTTGTCTTGCTTTGTCTGCCTGCACAGCTTTTGCTTTACCTTGTAAGATGTTTTTATCTCAACTCATGGGTTCTGACACTTTTACCTTCCTAATTCTCTACTCCATCTCACCTGGAGAGTGCTGTGTGGTGCTGAGCTGCCTGCTGGGCTAAGCTGCAACATGAAATAATCCTTAAAAGTGTGGTTTTCTTCTAATATGGAAAAAAGCTGGTTAACTCACTGAAGCTTCAATTTGAAAAAAGAATGTGGTAAGCATATTAACGAAATTCAGGTGTCTGTACCGTCAAGATATGACCACATTCTGACTCTCTGCCAGGCCTGGGTTGGAAAAGACTGCAATGATCATCTAGTTCCAACCCCCTGCTATGTGCACAGTCGCCAACCACCAGACCAGGCTGCCCAGAGCCACATCCAGCCTGGCCTTGAATGCCTCCAGAGGTGGGGCATCCACAGCCTTCTTGGGCAAACTGTTCCAGTGGAAGAAGAAGAGCTCCGTGGCACAGAAAAGCAAACACAGACTGCAGTGAGTGCTGGAACAGAAATGGGATTAGGAGACAATGCATTGCAGATTGCCTTTTCTATTACCCCAGGCATGGTACTACAGTGTACTTAGTGCTTGACTAGTAGCTTCAGATTTACTTTAATTAAAAAAAAAATGCAGTCAAACTTTTGCTTTAAATATATTTATTTATTCTGGTACAATAAATAATTCTAATAGTGAAACACAGTAGTGCTTCTTCACATTTTACTTCCTCATGGAACTCCATAACACTAAAACCACTTTCATAAATGATGTATATATGGCATATAAGTTAAACAGTTAACAGTAAGGGACTTCAAGAAATAGACGTCACTACTGGAGCTGGTCTTGAGTGGCAGGTGATGACATGAAGATTTATAAAGTTTAACTTCAAATTTGGCAATTTTTAGCACTTACGTGAGCTTTTCTTAGCATAGCCCAATTTTGAAGTTTTTGTATATTTCCAGAGCAAGTGACAGAGTTTATTGTATTAAATAGTTTAAATAAGTAGTTGCTGAGCAAAAACAACTTACAACTTAGACAGAATTAAAAAGCAATTCACTTGGACAGAAGTCTTTGAAATACTTTATGTGCTAGCTATCAGATCTCCTTTTGCTTTATTTTTCTGAAAAATGATGGTATTTTTCAGATTGCCAAGTTTTACTAGTAAATGTACTGCCAAATCTTGGGGAAAATAAGTCAAGGGCTCTTAAAATTACATAGTGTTGAGTGAAAAGCCAAAGAGAGGGTTTTTGTATACCAGAAATCCTTATCCTTTCAAATATAAAAATATGTATCTGATGCTGTGGAGTGACCTGTATTTAATTTCCTTTCAGGTTGTTTAAAATGCTACAGACATAAAAGAGGGAGTAACAAAAGTGGCAGACGTTTCTCACAGTGTACTGGCACGCTCTATTTAAAATATTCATTGCTTCATTATTTTGGGTAGAGGTGATTTCACTGTACCGTTTTCAGGGAAAAGATTTCTAATACTGGCATATTCATCCTGGCTTTAAACAAAGTAGTATATTTTGCTTCTTGTCTTCCACAAGCTGAGGAGGTGACTTAACAACTTTCTAGTTTTACACCATCTGGTGGTTTGTAATTGACACATGTAATGATGTCATACACGCTTAGCACCGAACAGATAGTGTGTAGTGAAAGGTTGAATGCAGTTCAGGCTGAGATAGTTTTATTTTATCATGAGAAATGTAAAAGTCTAGGTTTGTGTTTACTGGAGACAGAAGGAAGAATTTAGGAAAGGAGAGAATGACTGACATAACCAATGTTCTTGCAAATCTTAACACTGCATTCCTGTGTATAGAAAATAAATCTGTACACCTAAGACCACACACAGGATGGGCTGTGTATTCACTGTCCCAGGCTGGCACTGGCTCAGTGTTCTGCCTCTTTGAAAACTGGCACAAAGCTCTGATTTCAGAATGGCTTGTTACTGTATGTGTTAGTTTGGGAGACGATAAACCTGTTCTGTCAAAATATCTAAGCCTTCATTGCATAGGTGGTCTCTTTGAGTGAGAGTTCTGTTGTGTCAGTTTCAAGATTTCTGGCCACTCATTATTTTTGAGGATGTAAGAAAGTGTGGATATAGTTAGGAGATTTTTTTTTTTTCTTCCCAGCATTGCTGTCAGGGCACAATCTAATTTTATTCCCTCAAAGTCTTTTTTGGGACAGTAGGCTGGTGATAGAATTGTTCCCTGTTCTTGCAAGGAGAAAAGGATGACACAGATTAAAAGCCATGCTGTGAGCTGAATAGTCTGCTTTTCTAATCCTACAGATCTTAATTTGAGCTCTTGCATGGACCTGGCTGTGATATGTATGATAGTTTTGCCCAGGAGAATTTAAAAATATTACTGCACAGAGGGGGAAAAGGGGAACATCAAATAAGATACAGTCTTAAAAAGAAGCAGTAGGAAAATGTGTGGTTTGCAAAAGATCAGTTTGAATCACTGTGATCTGGACTGAAACCTGGGAAATGCTTTGTCAACAACCCAGGTCAGTAGCTTCATACCAGAGAAAGATTTCTGTTTCACCAGAAGGGTGGAAATCCTTTAGGAAGGAATTTTCTCCTAATTCTTTGGAACTCAAACTCTGGCTGGAACAGATCAATCAGTGGCTGACCTATGGTTCGTTTGGAAAGGGCTGGGACATAAGGCAGTCTTCCAAAGATGACAGTGTATTTGCTGTGGCACGGAGGTGACATCACAGGTTGTTATGGAAGTGTCAGAGTCCCTGACAGAGTGTGTGGTGTATGCCCATGTTTTGTCTCTGCGGGTCAGAATGAAGGAAGGTCTCTGACCTTCTTTCCTTCCTCAGGGCTGAATGTGCATATATTTGCTAGGGAACAGAAATAACAGTCTTGTTATAAGCTGGTGAAAGGAAATTTCCTTAGAAATTTGGGGCAAATACATTTGTGAAGAGTACGAACCATCTGCAGAGCCCTTAGGATAGGAAATGGCTTTTGAATTAGAAAGCGCTACTCAGCTAAGTCTGGGTGTAAGCTACTGTTATCCCAGTCCCCAGGGAGCAGTATCAGTGCTTTGTTTACCAGTGGTTCTAATCACTTCCAACTCCCTTTAAAGTCAAGTACAAAGCATCTGCTTTACTGGCAGTTGGCAAACGGGACTTGCAATGCCTGAATGAAGAAAACCCCTCCTAGAGCTCCTGCTGCAGGTTATGATGAGCTTCTCAGCTGCAGCTTTAAGGCACAGCAGAGATTTTTTTGTGATTTGACATAAGGGATTGCTTAACAACATGCACCAAATAAGTGATTAAGTATAAAAATGTATAAATGTGGTAATGAGTTTCAGATGAGGTCTTTCATGTTTATTAAAAGGGGTCTGAAAGTTAGCTGCTACTACTCTTTCTTTAAAGTTAAAAAGTCACATTTGAATCTAATATTGGCCACTGCTTACAAACTGCAAGACCGTATTACTACAATACTGTAAAAAAATGTTAAAAATATACTAAATCCGTAAGAACATAAATCTTTCTTTTCCAGTGTATAGAGAAGCAATGAGCCATTTTAAGAGCAGGAAGAACATGCATTTTGAGATCCAATAGATCATCTAAATTAGTCCCAAGCCATGTTTTAAAATGGCACTGCGAAGACTTCTGGTCACGATAACTTTAGAATTACAAAACTAAGAATATAAATAAAAATAAATCAGACTTGTGTTGATTATTTTGTACTTAAATAATGTTCTCATTAACAAAAAATGATAAAAAATGATGCTTAATGTACATGACCCTTTCTGACTATTCCAACTGTATAGCCTAAAGATGCAAAACTAATGTTAAAGTTCTTTCAGTTACTTTCATCTAAACTTTTGCTATGAATAAACTTGAATTTGTAGGTAATGTAAACTTTAAATCCTAATTTTTTATTTACTGACATTTGTATGTTTGAAATTTGGATTAGTGAAACTAAAATTTCACACTCACCTGACTTCCTGCAGCTCCCTGCTAGATGTAGAATTATTCTAGACTGCCACATCATATATTTTCAGTCCAAACCTTGTCTTCTCAATGGTGTGCCTAGCAGCCAAAACAAGCCTGTATGGATCCACTTAATGTGAACACCTCCTGGTTTCAGAGCTGTAGAGGAAAACAGTATCAGAAAAAATGGCCTCTTTTCAAGGAGACCTGTCTTAGCAGTAACACGATTGCAGTATTTTTATCTGAGTTCTCTACTTTGCGTGAAACGATAAATCTGTGCTAAAAGCTTGTAGAGCTTGCAAACGTACTTCATTCCCATCATGCCTCTCTATGCTTTGTGTGCAGCATAGTGGCTTTGTCTTTCTAGATGAAGCAGAAGTGCCAATGTAGAAGTAGGCCTGTAACAGTATTTTTAGTATCTACTCTCCTGGACTGGAAGCTTCAATGTGTTAACTAGCCTTCTGGAAAACTGAAATACTTCACTAAGAATAAGCTCTCTGATTCTGGTAATGATGACTTGAGTTTGGGAGTTAGAGGCTGCACAAGGAATGTGAAGTGAAATCCAGAGCACTTAACACTATGAAGGCCTTTTATTAAGTTACTTCTGTTTAGGAAAATCCTTGAATTACCCCTTGATTTATCTGACAGGGAATTGTGCTCACTATAGAAGAGTACAGGAAGGCCCATTTGTTAAGAAACTTACCAGATATACATTGGAGAAAAGCGAGGAGCTGTATAATTTCCCTGTTTGTAGTGTTAAATTGTTCTGTTTCTATACGGATCTATGCCCAAATTTCTATAGTGGCTGTAGTATTAAGTTGCCCACTTCATGGCTTTAATGGGCAAGTATAGGATACAGAGCTGTTTTCAATGAATTATTTAATAAGTTGAGATGATTTATTTTGAATCATTTGTATGTGAGTTTTAGTCTTAGAGTTTCAAATTTTCTGCTTTTTTCTACTCGTTCCTCTTTGATGAAATCCTTTCTCCTAAAATTGCATTTTAGCAAGCCATACATGTAGAATTTCTTTAGCCCAAGGTAAAGTTAGAAAATCTACACTGAAAAAAAAAAAGTTTCCTAGGTGATACGAAAAGCAAATAGAAAAAGAGAAAAATATAATATTCATCCTTACTAAAACGCAAATATATTTGCTTCACCTACTGTAGGTTGATGCCTTGCGGTTACGATTAGAAGAGAAAGAAACATTTCTCAATAAAAAAACAAAACAACTTCAAGACCTCACAGAAGAGAAAGGAACCCTGGCTGGAGAGATTCGGGATATGAAAGACATGTTGGAAGTAAAGGAAAGGAAAATTAATGTCCTTCAGAAAAAGGTAAGATCCCTGATGAAATTGTATGCTGTAAAACTTATGAGGCACCTATAAAGGAAATACACTTCTTAAGCCATTTTACTTTTAAATTACTAGAAAAATTGCAAAGCGTAAGTTGGTAGTAGTCAAGTAGCACTGTAACGTGTTATCTGCCGTGAGGTTGTTTCTGTGGTATTATATTTTAATTATATTACAAATTTTTATGTGATGCAGTTTGTAAAAATTCTAGCAGTTAAATGAAGTCCTAAAAATCCTGATAAATCTTGCTCACTGCCATCAGGGTGTCTTTTATACCTGCTAACACTGAATACTAGTCTTTCCAAGTAATGCAAACAAAATGAAATATGTGAGACTTCTAAAAGATTAGTACACTTCTGTTTTTTCTGTAAATACGCTTTGGTAGAGAGAGCAAAGGAAGTGGGGAAAGAACCTAAATTAAGTCAATTATCTGCTTTTCCTATGAAGAACAGGCTACAGACATTCAGAATGCAGGATCTCTTCAAACAGCCTTATTATTCTTATTGCTAATTTTCCACAGATTTAGCTCAATGGCATGTTGGATTTAATTGTTACAGTTTCTACTTTGTGGTGGAGATGTGGGGTTGAACTTTCTTGGGAATGTAGCTCTGGATTCTACATACAGTTGTAGAGTGCTTGCTTACCATATCCTTTTTCTTACACGCAAAAATGTTTATGTTAGAGAGTATGTACTGTGTGTGTTTGCATCACTTCAGTATATGTAGATACACTGAGTGCATAAATGAAGAAAATATCTGTGGGATCAAATACATTTTTCTACTACTACTTTCTTCCATTTAAAGCCAATTAAAGAATGCCTAGTCCATATTGTCAGTTATTCTGTAGATAGTTCTTGCCAGAGAGTAACCTAAACTTTTCTTTACTAGTAATGATGCTGATAGACACTTATTATTCTACAATGCTACTGTCATTTTCCTCTAGATTTCATATACAGTTCACACGGCTTATCTATTCTTCTGTCTGCATTTAGCATTGTATTCTGATCCTGATCTTAATGAAATGGGTGAGTAGGAAGAATATGGATTCAGTGATTAAAATTGTCATTGTGCAGGGATTCTCAAATAGTCTAGTAATGTACTTATCATCTAAGAAAGATGTTTGGAGCAGGCTGCCCAGGGATGTAGTGTAGTCACTGTTCCTGGCAATTTTAAAGAAAAAGGATAAATGTGGCACTTAGGGGTATGGTTTGGTGGGCCTGGTGGTTATAGGTTGATGGTTGGACTACATGATCTTAGCGGTCTTTTCCAACATTAATGATTCTAAGATCTCGGATGTACCTCTTTTCTTTCCAATTTTGACAACATATCTTTCCAATAGCAATCATATATGAGAATATATTTTGTTCAAAAAATTTGTTATATATTGATTGCTGTTATTTTATCTTTTACACAAGTCTTATTATGTTTCCATCTCTACTTCTTCCTGGATTATTTGTTTCTCTTCAATTTCTCCAGTTATTGCTCATCTCCTGATTTAGCCACTTCTTCCATTATTGTTTTCTCTTCAAATGATGATGACCAAGCATGTGGTTGTTGAATATTTAGAAATTAATCTGCCTTCATAAAGCACGTGTGCATGCTGAGGTCCGTGAGGGTTAAGCACTGTGCACCACCTCGGATTACACACAAGCTGAAACAGTTAGGCCCTCTAGTGGATTGTCCTTCCTTTACATATATACTTTCCACTAGGACACTGCAGCATTCATTACTCTCATAAAACCACTTTTGAAAATGAAAGGAATTTCTTCTGATTTTTAAGTCCCCCCAGAGCATTATATTATGTAGGCAATATTATAATACTTGTCTCCATTTTTTAGAATTTTATTTTTTTGCTGGGACAGATTTTCTCAATGTAATTTATTTTTGATGGGGACAGGTGAATAACCTATTATTTTGTTGCTTTTGTTTGTTGGTATAGTATAGATAGCTAGATCTTTCTTTGCTCAGCTTAAGTGTTACATTCAGCCTAAAACAGTATTTATCTTACTGGTTGTTTTTATGTAATTGAAGAAGGAATAATGTGTACAGAGTACTTAAAATTTCAGTCAGTAATAACCTGAAATGACTGGGAAGGAATATGTACAAGTGTCTCATTCTATATTCTTTCTCTTGTACACATTACTATTATCTACTACGTTGAAAAATACAAAGGATTCCAAAGCAAATCCAAGAAAGCTTATTTTCAAGGACAGAATTTTCCTCTTTTTAGATAGCTGTTTTACTTAGAGGATGAGATGCCATCTCATGAAGGCTCCCTAATAAAAAATGTAGAGGAAACAAAAAATATTGGGAACAACCCAGTCATGGTGAGTCCTACAGGATAACATAGAAACATACATAAGGCTAATGATGCATTGTCTTTCTATTTGTTGATTTGGGTGTATTGTTAAAGCAGATTAAAAAAACACCACACTATTTAGTACAATTTGTAGGCCTAAGGGAGGCTAAACACTGGAACTGCAAACATTCAGAGGATTTAGATCAAGGTAGATTGGCATGGAGTAATAATAAACTTATGTCAATGTCAGGGGTGCAATATTACTTAATATTTCTTTCTTTTAGAATCTTTGGCACCACTGTTTCATTTTAGTGCCAGTAAAGTTGGGTATGTTGTTTTAATAGCCCTGTTTAACCTGGCAAAGCTAGTCTTACACCTCATATCTGTCAGTTTAGCATGCAGAGGGGCAGACCTCAGAATTCTTTATATATTTCTTACCAGAATGTGCAAAGTTCTATGAATATGTCTGAGGTGTAGATTGAGGGGAAGAAGTGCTGAACTGGATGACAATTGTTTTATACCCATTTTTCTCCCAAATTTTCTCTTTCATACAATGACTGTAACTGGTGTGTTTTGTACTCTAGGAATTTGTAGATAATTGTATATGCACATGCGTGTGCACAAACCCACTCTGAAGTTTGAGTCTTCATGTTGAAAACAGTAGCTATTGAGACAAGAACAGAATGGAGAATGTAGAGCTGGATCATATTAGGACAACAGCTTGTGGAAATTCTTTTGTGGGGATTGTTGTAAAAGAAAGCCATGTAAAGGGGGCTAATATATTCTACTTTGACTTGCAACACAACTTTTCATGTAAAATGTTACAGTTTCCATCTTTAATAGTTTAAGCTCTGTGATTGATGAAGTGCTATGTGACTGAGGGCCCTAACCTACCAGCTAATTAGCATTTGTAGGAAATGTCATAAAGTCTTAGCTCTAATGTAATAATTGGAATCTGTACTTGGAATTACTAGACTGTGCACACTATGTGATATTGTCCGGTTTGTGTTGAACTGTGTATGCGTTGCTTTGTATGTATTACTTTTAGCTGTCTTCTAAAGGATGGTAAATTTGCATCATGTTAGATTAGGAATATAGTAGCAGAATGAAATGAACTTCAATCTTGTGTCTAGAAATTTGCATTGGTGTTATCACTTGGCATGGGAATTGTGGTGGTGAACACAATGGAAACTGAAACTTTTGCAAGCAGTATGGTTCAGGAGAGAGAATTTCTTACATTTGCTCTCAATACATAAAAAGCACATTGCTTACCGAAGCAGCTTTTAAATTTTTTCATAGTTTAATCAGTTAATCCTAGGTGTTGTTATTGATCTATACTACCATGTAGCCTTAAAACCTTAAATGTTGCATATTCTACAAATTGAGGATAGGTGGATAAATACAAAGAGCCCTGAAACCGAAGCACATATCTTTGAATGCACCTGGTCTGTACACTGAGACATTGAGAACACCATGAAGATCAGAAGCAGTGATCCTTTTCCCTTTAAAAAAACAAAAAAAAAAAAAAAACAACCGCCACCACCACCAACAAAAAGCTTTTATTTCTTGTTAGTACTTTGTAATTAGTAAGAAACTTGTGTGTAAAAGTTCGCTACTAAAATCTGACCTAATGTATGTTCACTCAGTAAAGCTGAACCTTAATGTTCATCCAGCCTAAAATCATAGCTATAATAAGTTAAAGTAAGTCCTTGGACCTTGAAATCCATGATCTTTAAAAAGTTTTCAGTCTCTACCATCTTTTCAAATGATTTTACTATTCACTACTAAAGCTAGAAGCCTGGCAATTTGTTTTTTGTTTTTTTCTTTTTTTCCCTGATGACCTGCTTGTAACTGCTGCTTTAGTTCTAATCTTCACTTCAGAAGGAGAACAGCTGGATTGAACCCCTTTGACTAGTGAGCTATTTGAAAGCAGCCACTGTCTTTCCATGAGAAAATCACTGAATTCCTTGAAGTTTCATGAAATTATTAAAATCTAAAAACTTTTACCCAATGTCAGTTCTGTAACCATAGTGAATTTTGAGTATCAGAATCATTTTGTGTATTGTAAATCATGGGCCCTCAAGGAAGTGAAGAAATACTGACTTCACCTAGAAGAGGTACTGTCTTGTTTATTTACATTTGTGCAGTTTTCAGCACAATAGTATAATTCCACTGCTACATACATTACTAATTAAAACACTGTATTTGCATATGAAACATAAATGCACTCATACATATAAACTGTAGTTATATAAACAAAAAGGCATTGTTTGTATTTTGTATGATAGATCTAAAACATGATGAAATAGAGTAATGAAAGATCAGTAAGTCATTTTTTTGGGAAGTAGTAAATGTGTGTGTGTGTAGATCATGGGTATTTAACCTTTTAGAGACCAATAATTAAGCATAAATAATAGATGGTATTCCAGATCAAGCTATGCTTATCTGTTTTTGAGAGGATTCTTCACACACTTGTATGAATTACACTGAATATGTAAGGCTCAGATTATATGTAACATAAAGAAATGCTCTTAAAAGCAGTATGGCATTTGCGAAGTAGGACTGAGATCAATGAGATACTTACATAAGGGTTTCATATGGTGTGTAACACCAGTGCTATTGGTGAGGAAGGAAGCTGCCATTGGGTTCTGAAATGTCAGTACTAATTAGGAAAGTTATCTTTAAGTAAGATCTGAAGTTTATTCATGCTGAGAAGGCAGCCAACTCACCTGCTGGGAATTCTAAACTCAGTGAAGAGTATTGTTATGTTTTCAATTGAGTTAGAGAACATTTCTTTTGTAGTGTGAAAAAGCTGAATTCTGTACAATGTGACAGGGCAAGAAGAAAGCAGAAGTTGTCATATCTGGAAGTTGCAGAAGAACACAATAGTTATTCAGGAAATTATTACCCATTTATGTTAAAAGGATAAGGAAGAATCAAAGTTACTTAAGAAATATTTTTTTTTTCTGTGAAATAACCTGCTAAAAATGCAATAGAATGGAATTAAAAGTGGTTAGAGAATGTAAGAAAACAACAACAACAAAAAAACAAATCAAACAAACAAAAAACTGAGAAAAAAAACTACATAGGACTGAGATCCTGCTGCTTTCTCGTTTGGATGCTGTGCTGTCTGCTGAGGATAATTCCTACTTTCAGTGAAACCAGAGTTTTGCTGTTGGCTTCAGGTTTTTAACCTATGTTCCAAAAAAGGCCACCAGCTCCTAGCTTCTCTCTCAAACCATGAAATAATCCATTTTTTCACAACTGCATGTTAGACAATATTTACAACAGAAACGCCAAAGATCCTTAAAGTGAATGAGATTGTAAATTAAATGACAGTTGAATCAGTTACTGAGCTACTAATGACTCTTCTCATAGAGCTCTGATAGGGCAGTTATATTCAGAAAGGAAAAATATATTTGACAATCATTTATAAACTTATAGGTTTTTTTTTCTCAAAAGATTTTTCTGATAATTTTAAAAAATGACCTAATATTTCGATTATTTCTTGAAAAATTTGCCTGGCATTTGCACCTAAAATATCATTAGGTATTTGTTTGGAAGGCAATTAATGTAATATCAAAAGGAAAATGAAAAAAAAAAAAAAAAAAAGGAAATTACAGCATCTTAAATGCTGTGGTTATTTTTGTCTCTTTCAAATCAGTACAGGGCAAATGCTGTGGTGAATTTGCTGTGGAAATGACCTGTGTGTCATTAATATGAAACTGTTTAAATTTCCCCTGACTGTCCTGACCCTGAGCAGTTCTTGCATGCAACATTTTATGGCAATTTAAAGTGGTCATTATATGAAGCACTAAAAATAATTCCAGTTTCTGAACAAGTCCTTTGAGACTATTTAATTTATTATTAAAATTACCTAGCAAAGTGATTGGCACTTGCTCCTAAAAAATGATGTCTTCATTGTTTTTACCATGTTCTGTACATCTGTGTGAGTAAAAAAGTGCTGAGATCCTAGGGATACATGCTATCTCATAAATTGCTATAGGAGCTAAATGGAAGTATTTATTTCCTAAAGTGCAAGAAATAAGCATTATGTATAAGTTTATTAAGCCCAGAGCAGAGTAGGATGAGGGGAGGCATCATGACCCTGCAGCTCCTCCCAGGGAGGGGAGGAACAGTGCTGAGCTCTGCTCTCTGGGGACAGTGGCAGGACCCAAGAGAACAGCATGGAGCTGTCAGAGGAGGATTGGGATCTTTATCCAGGAGGTTAGGGGAAGGTTCTAGGCTCTGCCCCAGAGGGTGGTGGACATGGAACAGGCTGCTGCGGGCAGAGGGCACAGCCCTGAGCTGCCAGACTTCAGGGAATGTTTGGATGCTGCTCTCAGACATAGGGTTTGAATTTTGGGTGGCCCTGTATGAAGCCAGGAGTTGAACTCTGATCCTTGTGGATGCCTTCCAACTCAGTATACTCCATGATTCTATGACAAGTTCAGATGGCTTTTATACCTTCAAGCTGTTTATCTTTGAGAATCCTTGATGACTCTTTCAAGTGACACAAAACCATATCCTTCAAAAAGTAGCCTGTGAAACAAAGTTTTGCTTAGACCTAAAAAACTTGGATGTCTTATTTACTGGCTCTTTCAAACACCAAGCTGTGGTGAGTACTTCTGCAATAGGAAGGAATGGGGTTGGATGACTTCTCATCTTCTCTGACATTGTATGATCTGACTGTGGCTGCCATTTTTTAAACTGAGTAGAGGAAGTACTGCCATAGTCAAAACCCTACACCTGCTAGATTTGATTACCATTTTGGATCTACTGGTCCAAACACATGCATGTTATATGCATAGGTCTAGCTTCAGAATATATAAGGTGACAAACTGGGTGTATGTTTCCAAGTAATGCTTTAACTAAAGCAACTGTTGTTTTAATCCATATATCACGGTTTTTGACACACAATAACTGTGATTGTATCAGTATTAGTAGAAATGCTTAATTTGTATCATTTCCTTTTGGCATACTTACATTGTCACCTTCAATGCAATCTTTTGTGAAGATGGGAATTGTATGTCCTATTGAGGCTACTGTGTGTGTTTCTTAGAGCTACATACAGAAAGGGAGCAATTGGTGATGCTAGTAGTTTGGGCAGATTTTTATTAATGCTAGAAATGTTTTAAAGCTGTAATTTCTTAGATATAGTGAGGATGTTTACAAAACTGAGCAAAAAAAAAAGTGATATTATTTTCATTTAAAGTAGTGCAGCATTCATACTGAGATTTGTCATTAAAACTAAATATTGGACAGTTCAACTTTTACTAAAACTGCATATATGTAAACTAGCATTTTTGAATCTAAATGAATGATCAGTATGACTCTATCATGGTTATATTACACTTTAGAGCATGTTGCTACCAGATTTTCAATAACAGTACTTATTAATTTTAAACATATTTAAAGCTAAATTTTTCTTGAAAATTACAGCTCATATACTTACATGAAATGCTTCTTAGGAAAATAAATTCATCAGCTTGCTAATGATTTACAGTAAAAACCATGAAAAGAGAGTTCAAAATTTTGAGAGATCTGAATTTTTTGAAAATCTGATACATTTTATATATGACTTTGAGCCTATTTGGATAGGGTTGTTTCTGTCAGTCTGGTACACAAAATATTTAGCAGTGTCATGACTGAATAGTTTACTAATGTGGTAAAGCATTCTGAACATTTAAAATAAGGAAGTGAATTCTGTTGCTTTTGCTTATCTTATTGATAGGATAAGCAGTTACAGTTGATCTGCAACTTGACCTTATATATAGCCACATTTGTTATATCTGGAAATAAAAAGAGATATTTCTTAATATAAAAAAAATAAGCTTACGTATAAATGATTGTTTTTTTTCCCAATTTTCTAGTATATAAAGCTTCTGTTCTTTTGCTACAATCAACTTCCTTAATTTCTGCATTGTTAGAGCTCTTCGAAGTTGTCAGTCATCCTTTTTCAGTGGTGATCCATCACCGTTGGAATGAGCTAGTCCTTGTGACCAGGGTCTCTCATACCTTACTAAATTGGATATTTTATCACTTTTGGAAAAGCATCACCCCTCACCTTTGAGTGAAGCTCTTAGTGTCTGTATTAAAGCGTGAAGTTCAAAGACTTGAGTATGCATGAAGATAAGTTTAATGGCAACGATAAATGAGAATTGTTATCTTCATACTT
>PPHD01009550.1:0-20548 GCA_002909625.1 Bambusicola thoracicus
AGCAGACACTTTTTCTTTTCAACACGGTAAGCCAGGTCACTCAGAGGATTTTGAAGAGAAAATGTGTGTGATATTTGGCAACTCGTTGTTTAAAAGCACTCTGGCTTTTAGGGCATCTAGTGAAATCTCAGCGCTCAGAGAGAGAAGGTTATTCTGGTTAAAGCAGCGA
This sequence comes from Bambusicola thoracicus, assembly GCA_002909625.1. Classification (NCBI taxonomy): domain Eukaryota; kingdom Metazoa; phylum Chordata; class Aves; order Galliformes; family Phasianidae; genus Bambusicola; species Bambusicola thoracicus. The sequence goes on from PPHD01009550.1 coordinate 170, forward strand.
CTCGGGGGGGAGGAAGGGGAGGTCTACCTTCACACAAAGGGAAAACGTGTTAACCAACAGCAAGCAGAAGGCCAGCAGGTGAGACCTCTGCTAGCAGAGCCAAGAGCAGTAGGGATGTGGTTTATAGATATCAGTGGCTGAGTGTGGTTGTCTAGGCAGAACAGCAGATGATAAATAGAAAATACATAGAAGGCAGACACTAAATATTTAATTCCTCTAATTTCGGGGGAAAAGCTAAGTAAATTAGCAATGTCATAGGGCTGTGTGAAATACCTCCAGCTCCAACTCGTGCCCCAAACTCCAAGAACGCAGCACACCCGAGTGCTGCTGACTTTGTGCCAGCGCAGGAACGTCGCTCGTAATTATAAATCTGATTATCTGATGTTGATTTTGCGAGAAATAATGGAAGAGCTGATAGGGGACTTGATTAATAACAATTTAAGGAGAATAATTAATTACAATCAACATGAGTTAATGGAAAATAGATCTTATTAAATGAAATTGATATAATTTTTCAAGAATGTGATTATAGATTTGATTGATTTAGTACATTTCATCAACACTGTTACGTTTGACTTCTGCAAGGCGTTTGACTTAATGTTGTCTCATTTATTAGGAAGCTAAAACAATGTAAAATCAACACGGCACACACTAAACGGATGAAAACCCCACTGATATGTTTAAATGTACGGCTGCGTGCAGACACTCATCACAAGTGGCTGTGTTTCAGTTCATCACTTCTAGCAAAATGGTAGAAAATCAAAACTAATTACAATCAAAGTTTGCTGATGAGTTCGATTTGGATCACGGTGGGGCTGGGGATCAGTCTCCTCCTGAGCCAGATAGAAGCAAAAAACCACCCAGTTCAACACACGCACATACAAAGCCACACTTGGGAACTGGAATTTCATGGCATTCAGGGGGAGGAGGGATCCTATAGCACAGCGCTGGAAGCTCAAACGAATAGCAGAGCGGAATACCTCTGGTGTAGCATCTGCTGGGACCCTGCAGCTATTTCTGGTGTCTGCAGCTCAAGAAGGATGTTGATGAATGGGAGAGGGCTCCGAGGAGGCACACAAGAATGACTGAAGCGTTGCAAGACATGCCTTATAGTGACAGATTCAAGGACCCCAATGCGCTTAGCTTAACAAAGAGGAGGTTAAGGGATGGCTTAATGACAATCCAGATGTGCTCAGACAGACAGAAATGGAAAGCTCTTCAATCGAGCAGACAGAGCGATAAAAAGAGCCGGTAACTGCAAGCTGACACTGCAAAATTCATGCTGGGACAGGTGCACCTCTTAAACGGACAGAACCAACACCAGAACAACTTCCCAACAAGCAGTTTCACCATCTTTCACCATTTCAAATTCATAGAGGATTTGTTTTTGTTTTGTTTTTATGTATGTCTCAGATCCACCAAAGATCACTCTTTAAATGAACACTCAGAGACCCACACGGCATGAACGGGATTCTCCTTCCCTTATTTCTTGATGGCCTAAATTACGAGTATTTAAGACATCATCCCTGAGCACTGAGTGGGACGACCCCCTCCCTTTGGATCGTGGTCGGCCTCAGCGGTGACTCTCACGGGCAGCTCAGCTCTGCCAGAGGAATGGCTCTGTGGTTCAGGAGCTGCTGGAATTTCTCCTTTCATGGAAATTCCTCACAAAAGCCTTTGGCGCAGAAAACTCCCGGGCATCTCCAGAACTACCCTTTGGCTTCTCCTGGGGCTGGTTTGCAAGCCCCAGTGACATCGTAAAGTGCAGCTGGGGACAAACAGGTATATTTTATTAATACTATTATTATTAATGTAACATTAATTTGGGCACTAAGACGTTATTTCTGCGTTTTCAGGCTCTGAAAATAGCATGAGGGGAGAATTTTCCTTCCAAAGAAATACTGTGATGAGTGGAAGAGGTCAAATGAGAACTGATATCCAAAAGCAAGAAAATAAGAATTGTTTTATAACTAATTTCTATAAAAGGGACTTTATCTTCTCATAATGTCTTTGCCTTTAAAAGCAGGCATTTACCTTATATAAAGGATATAAAAGAGATATAATTTGTTATCTTAACCTGTAATGAGATCAGCAAAGATTTTAAGCCCCTCCACAGCCTACTCACTGTTCCACCATAGTTCATTAATACCCAGACTCGTCCCAATGCACGTGTAGGGCCTCATCCCTGCAGCTTGGAGGTTCTGCCTCATCCCCCTGCTGACATCATGGTGCAAATGTGTAAGAGTCCATTGAATCCAGCTCTGTTGGCCAGCCAGCACGACTGCCATCGATTTCAGGTTTGGGTCCAGGAACTGTGCAGATGCTTTTGAACTGGACAACAACTCAGCGTTTGTATTTTATCTGAAGAAGCCTGAACCAGCAGAAATGGTTTTAAAGCTAGGGCAACATCATTACCATAGAGATAAACATTACTTTAATGTGGTTCACCATAACAACAGACCATTTATTAAAACACTTCACCATTTAATTTATCCAGCGTTTTATACTGAAGAGTATTTTCATTAGGATTCCACTGCAAAACTGGAGAAGGCATTAAATCATTTAATATACTGACAGCTCACTTAATTTATTTAAGCAGGGGACTCTAATTTAAAAAAGCAGACCTTACACAGTGCCCTATCTTTTCAGTCCTGGCATGCAAGGTCCTATTAATTTCAGGGTAGGGTGTTACATTAAATCAACTTGAGATCCCACCATGTGCTTTCCTTTGGTCAGCAGCCCCCTACATTGCTGTACTTGCCAGAGCTGCCCCCAGGAGCCTCTCTTGATGCACACCAGCCTTGCTCCATGCCTCTTGCTGCTGCTAATGCCCGTGAGCATCTCACCTTTTGCATCCCATGGTTGAGGGATCAGCAGGGAAGCAGGAAGCCCTGAGATTCTTGGAGAAGTCTTCCATTTAACTCCTGTTAACTGGGATTTAGAAATGCCTCTTGGCTTTGGAGCACTTGGTGAAGGCTGGGAGAATCACTGTCACTTACTCCTATCTCAGTTTTCACTGAATTAGCAAGAAACGTGCAATTATCATAGAGTCATGGAACGTTTTGAGTTGGAAGGGTTCAGTCCTTGCAGCACACTACTGTTGTTCCCACATTTGTCATAATAAGTGCAAAAGATGGATATTGTTACCTGTGCCAAAGCCCTGGGTGACTCTGGGCTCTCTGATGGCCACTGGTTTTGCTGCTGTCCAAGACTGGTAATGAAGCAGACCCTTGGAAACTTATTGTCAGTAGCATGTGGGACATTATTAATAAACACTAGGGAGCTTGATATGATCTGGCAAAAGCAGCGCAATGAAAACAGGTACCAAAAGAAGAATGGAGAGAAAGGGAAGTGATCTGAACAGGGTGTTTAATGACTCACCGGGCTGCGAAGCGCAGTGGAGAGCAAGGATGGAATAGAAAACATTTTAATGAATTCAGCATGCGCACCCTATGAAGGCTCAGCTCCCCATTCCCCAGCAATATTTGACCCACCCGAAGATACTGATCACACCGAAAATAATAACCAGTAAGTAATAATAATAGTAATAATAGGAAGAGCAAGACCCTCATCTCCAATTCATATTTATAATCCAGCAAATATCTCACCTAAATCCGGAAGATTTATGGGTTTGCAACTATAATTAATATCCCTCCTTAAGCAAGAAAGGGTATATTTTCATAAAAATAAATCTGGTGCTCTAGACTGGATTTGGAAAACTAATATTTAAATCCCCAGCAAGAGATGGTTATTGATCGCATATATGTGTCTACAACAGAGACACGCCGTGCACATATAGACAGCAAGAAAATTGCATATTTATGTTTAGAATAAATAGATAAAGTTTCTATTTTAAATGCAATAGATGAAACTTAAGCAGGAAAGAGGAGGAAGATGGGCAGCTCCAAACCGCCCGTTTCCCAAAGATTCAATTTGCATTAGGCCTGCTGCTAACGGCAGGGCTGCAGTGGGCGCCAAGACGCATAAAGGGCCTCGAGACAAAGCAATCGATCTTGTTTTAGTTTTATGAGGAAAATAAACAGTTGGGCTGGTATAACAGCAGAAGGGTCAAGCAGAGGCAGGGCTAATGAAGTGACTCACAGGAGCTCAAAATTAAAACAGTCTTCCTGTTCTCCATCCTCCCTTGTGGGGGACACCTGCATCTCCCCTAAATCCCATGGGTGAGTGGCAGCAGAGTGCCTGCTGAGCTCAGAGCTTGTTCAGTGCCTTGGCATCCCCTGAGCAATGGGAAAGGCCTGGCCAAGGCAAGCTCTGCCTCAGCTCAACAGGACCATGCAGGCAGCTGTATAAGTTGCACCAGGGAAGGATAAGATTGGATATTAGGAAAAATTTCTTCCCAGAAGAGCAGTGATGCAGAGGCACAGTTGCCCAGGGAGGTGGTGGGGTCACTGTCCTTCGAGGTGTTCTGGAAGTGTGGAGATGTGGCACTGAGGGACGTGGGCAGTGGGCACGGTGGGGTGGGCTGGGGTTGGACTTGGGGATCTCAGGTGTCTCTTCCAATGTTAATGGTGCTATGACTCCATGATTCTACGATTTAGGGGTCGCCTCACTTCCTGCACAGTATCTACATCCAAATTTCAAGGTTTTTTTTTCATTCTTTTTACCTCCTCAGCTTTCTTTTCACTTCCCAGAACTGCAGCTAGCAGAATGTGCCAGGTGAGCAGTTGAAGCACAGCTAGAAAAGGATAGCTTCTCTGGTACAAGCAGGAATTTAGCTGAAAAATACTGAGTTACTGGAAGTCTGAAAGTAGGCACTGTTCCAAGGTCAGGAGACTGAGCATCACCTCCCTCAGTGGTGCACTTTCCATCAGAGGTAAAGCACTTCTGCTGTCCTGGATCCAAAGTAAAGCTATGAGCAGAGCCCAGGCACTTGTATTTATGTTGTCCTAAGCTGTATAACAACCCTATTTAACAGAGATTTTAATTATTCATGGTTAAATACTACGAATCAAAAAAAAAATCCCTGATGCAGGCAGTTGTTGAAGGAGTTGGTGAGGGACTGTGTGCCAACATGAGCACACTGCTCAGAGCTCATGGCATCAGGGTGGGCACAGAGGGAGCTTCTTTCCCTCTGAGAAGTGCTATGACACCGGTAGAAGGAAGGAGAAAAATGCCATAGAGGATGTGGATGCTTTGCCTCTGCTCTAACCTGCAGCCATGAGATATGGAATATATCTAGGATCACATCTCTGGAAGGTTAAATGCAGACAACACAGGGGCTCCAAAAGCTGCAGGCAGCATGGGGCATTAGCCAAGGCACAGCTTTGCTGCAACCTCTTTTTCGTGATTTAACATTACTGCTGTAAATAATTGATACTAATGTAAGTGAGATAAGAGACAGACTGTCTGTGGGCCAGGAGGAAGTGGATCCTGGTGACATCCACCCAGAAATGCGCTTGCAGATTTGGCTGGAGTGAAAGTGCTGAAAAGCCGAACACCCAATCTAAGAGGCAGGGAAGGGAAGAGGAATTGGAAAGGCAAGATTGATCAACTCATAGGACTCCCATTTTTCAAAAGAAAACTCCCTGTATTAGTTCCTTCAACAAGAGAACATCAGCATCACCTATCGTTGGTTAGCTTGCCAAGGTTTGCTCTTGCAGTAGTCCTTAGGACATGTTCATGCATTGTCAGAGGGTGGGAACCTGGGCAGCTATGGGCATGGTTTAAGGAACCAGTTTTGTAAGAAGGTACAAGTGCATCCCTCCTCATCAAGGACACGAGAACCCCGGAGTGCTCAATATACTTTATACCTTTGGCTGTGGTTATCTACAAATCACCTGAGCACCAGGAAGGAGCTATCCAGAATCTCTGTCTTTGGAACCAGAGATGGAGAATTACCCATTTGGTCCAGTGAGGACAAACATAAGCCAGGTGATGGATTCAGTGCTCTGGAAACACACCTAAACTTGGAATGAATGGGCCACAACAGGGCTGGAGCTGGGGATATCCCTACTGGGAACCTTCCAGGGCCATTGAACTGCATAAGGCTCTAAATCCCAGAGTTGATGCTGCTCTCGGCATTTCCCATCCCCTGAGCAGATAGCATGATGTCAAGCCAGCTTTGATCCTGCCTAGAACATAGAAAAAGAGATAATGCCAGCTGGAAAAAAAAAATAATGGAAAATGGTGTTGAGCCATCCTTAAAGCTCTCTGCTAAACTTTCTGCTGCATCACCACCTTCACGCAACCCCTGTGTTGCTCCCCAGCCCAAGGACCTTCCCTTACCCTCACTGTAAGGTAAGCGTGCCTAATGGCTTTAAACTGCAGGAGGATGCCGCATAGGATTGAAAGAAATCCGCAGAGCTGATTCCTTCATTGTGAATGATTTCCTTGTAGAGGCAGCGGGTCACTCTTAGGGCAGGTAGGTTTGTCCTACGCGCATCCCAAAGGCCGTGACTACACATTACTGTGGTGCACAGTTATGCAGAGCTCTGACGTTGTGTTTCTTTTTCTAAATGCTTCTTAGCCAAGTGATTTGAGCCAGAAAGCTGGAGGAAAATTGCCATTTGGAAAATGCTTTGAAAGAGCAGCATTCACTCACGAGTGACAGAGCTGGAGACAGCTAGCGAGACCTTCTCGTCTCTAACATGATTTTATGATTCAGTGAATAATGCATATTAGCATAACACTAACTAAAAAAAATCCATACTCATCATTTACTATTAATTAGTTATCAACATTATCCTATTATTAATTATTAACGTTTACACTATCCATCAGCCCCCAGCTGACTGATAGCTTAAAATCTTGCACAGAGATTGTTACAACAATGCTACACTGCATCCCATAACATACCGTGCAGTCAGCTCGTCATATCCCCATCTATAAAGCTTTTTACTAATGCACTTTACAACAGATCTTATAGTACATGGATGAGGAATGTGGCTGCACCCAGCAATAATCCCATTAATTATGAATAAAGCATTTACAAATGACATCCTTATTTAAAAACGGTGATGAACTCATTTTGTTTTAATGTGGAAGTGCTGTGTAATTTGTAATTCTGTAAAAAGCAGTGCTGGCAGCGTGGGGCAGGGAGAGGGGCCCGGAGCTCATCTTTACATCATAAAGGAAAAAAAAACATAAAAAGAAGAGAAGGAAATTATTGACCAACAAGAAAACGCTGGGATAAAGCTGACCAAACTCCAACCTGATGGTTGGAAGGGATTTGTTAAGGTGCCATGAAGAGCTGGAAGGCATTATTCGGTGACCTTGCACTGTGACTGTGTCAATAAAACTCTCCCCGCATTACCAGCAAGGCTGTTTCCATGCTTTCTCTTGCGATGTTTTCAGCTGGCTGGCAGCTCCCCAACACTCGTTAGCTGCATAGGGTTTGTCTTTGCAGCATCTCGGTACTGTTTGGTCCTAAAGGCTTCCTGAGATGGCAGAATATTTATTGCATCCCATATTTCACTGGGGATACTTACGTCAAGAGGCTATAAATACGTTACTCTTCCGAGTTTACATAAGGGATACAAAGTGAGTAGCCAAGTTTACAGATCAGGCTCTGTTAGCGTCGGGTCTGTTCTTCCTCATATCCATCTCCGTTGTTTGAAATCATTTGCCAGATTAATGCTGGGAGAGATTTTTGACTCACTGGTCGCTCCTGAACGCAGCAGTCGTGTTCAGGTTACTCCGTGTACTACACAAGCCTGGTTCATTTAGCCTTGCATCCTTTTCCGTATTAAAGCCATGAATATTGATGCTGGCTGTAGTTTTAAAGTGAGAGCCGTGATCCAAGAGCTCCTTATCCCAAGGTTCACACATCTAAATGCATAACCACTGGGGATGCCAAAACCCTGCAAACCCCTTCCACGTTCTCTTTCAGTGCCTCATTCTGATGCTCACAAGTGACCCTTACACAGTACAACATATCACACCTGCAGAGGCCTTTCCCCAGATTCCCAAGCCAGTAAATGGTAAAAACAGAATATACGGTGGTTATAGTCAGCACTGCTAAGGGGCCCTTCTGCAGCACCCCTCCCAGCCCAAGGAAGGGCAGGAAACCTCAATCACAGGTCCCCTAATAACACATCTGGATGTTGGTGGCCCTGCCTGTGGAACTTGATGATCCTTGGAGTCCCTTCCAACCCAAACCATTCTATGATTCTATCATTCCCAGCACTTCTCCAGACCACGAGCATGTTGGTGTTCAACGGTAGGAGTTATTTATTGAGGCTTTGGCTGTTTGCAGCAGCAGCTGGGGAGAAGTTCTGCAGTTATCAAAAACCTATTTCCCGCACCGTCACAAATAAACCAGCAGCCCCCCTCCGAAAAGCCGAGCGCAACATTTACATTTTAATCTCCCGGCACACTTTGCTTTCTGACAAACGGGGTTTTTCAGTGCATGCGTTACAACGGAGATGCAGGAGAAAGCCTCACAGCCTGGGAGGGATCGTGGGTGGCTTTGTGAGCAAAGGCTGTGACCTTCCAGGCAAGAAAGCGTTTTTACCACAAAAACCAGTGGTGCACCGGCATCCGGCACTACATGATGCCATGCATGTGTAAAACAGGGCTGGGCTGGATAACCTGGATAACCCATCCTGCAGTCACCCCTGGCACTCTCATCTCACTGTCTGCTTGCATCCCTGCCTGCAGGACAATTGGTGCGGAGCAGAGATGCTCTCTGCACCCCAGCTCCCCGGTTTGCTGTCTGGTGATGAGAGCATCTCCTTCCCTGCTTAATGCTGGAGCTGAGATCCTGTGCTGCCTCCACAGAACTGCTGCAGCAGGATATGAATTATGGATGCAATGAAAAATCCCAGCGCATTGCACAGAGGGAATATGCAAAGTGCAAAGCAATCACCTCTGCACTGTGCACGAGCATTGCCACACGCTACCATTGGATGCCCAAACTGTACCCCACCACAACCTGCACCACTCTCTTCCCGGAAAGGCACCGGGATCCCCTCCTCCTGAGCACTCCAGGGCTGGAAATGAGGACATCCATCATGTGAAAAATACCTCTTTACATATTGTGGAGGAGCTGAGGGCACGGGAGGGGGCCTCACTGCATTCACAGGCATCCAGGGGACGGGTGTCTGCTCTCCATGGGTAAGGGCTTACCCTTGGGAGCTCTGGCAGAGCCTTGCCTGGAGCCAAAGAGCCCGCATACGTTGTTTGCATCCTCCTGTCAGAGCCCACTGCTGCTGGGGCAGAGAAGTGTCGGACAGTTCTCCACAGACTAATTTTGGGGGGTTGTAGTGTGCGGAAGCTCTCCTCATAACTTCTCTTTCAGAAGGCTTTTTCCTTTTTATTTCTTTTAATTTCCAAACGCTCCGATTCCTCCCCTCGAAGCACAGCTCGTTGCCTCCGTGCACCATCTCATAGCACGCTGCAAAAGTGTTGCCACTTTTCAGAGCCATTTCTGAGCATGCAATATCAACGTCTGTGCTAAAAGCAAGCCAAAATTTTTCCCCGAAGCAATATTTTGCTCGGCATTATTGTTCCTTTTTCTTTTTAATGGTTTGCTTGTCACGGGGACTCCTCAGTCTTTTAGACTCAGGAAATGCAGAATGCTGCTCCCCTCCCTGCTGCAAGCAGGAGCCAGCGGTGAGCACAGCATGCAGCTCCCATCCATCCCACGGTGCCAGAAGGTTGGGGAAATGCCTTGGGTCACTTAGGGCTCCAATTAATTACAACAGCCCCTCCCCCCATGAATGGCACTGTAAATGCTTGTTCCTTGCGTTAAAAAAGTTACGAGCGTTACTTAGCGGCCACTAAAATTATACAGCACTGCAGCACTGCGTTTGCTGCTGTGTGCTCACTGCCTTTAAATGCCACAGCCAGGCATGGGATAGGTGGGAGGCACATGGGCATCCCTGGCTGCTGGCTCTGCCCAGGCTGCAGCTGACAGTCACAAAGAAGCAAGTGCAGTGCAGAGTTCTTTCTGCCTGGGGGTAAGCACTGAGGTGCTGCTATCTCTGGCTCAGTGTCAGCTGCAGGGATCGTTGTTCCCAGGGCAGGCTGCAGGATGCTATGGAGCTGGAGACAGTTTTCACGGAATCATTGAGGTTGGAAAAGGCCTCCAATGCCGTCACGTCCAACCCCAATCCATCCCACCATGCCCACTAATGTCCCTCTGGGTCACATCCACCCTTTTCTTGAACACCTCCAGGGATGGTGACCCCACCACCTCCCTGGGCAGCTCTGCCAATGCATGACTGCTCCTTCTGAGTAGAAATTTCTCCTGATATCCAGCCTGACCAGGATCAGGTGGAGGATGGTTGAAAAGGAAGAAAAACGACCAGTAATAGGGATCTATTATAGCACCTCCATCTGTAAAGAGTATGACCAATTTTCAGCTCTCAGAAGCTAAAACAGGACTGATGTATACAGTCTACTTCGGTTTCTCCCTGGTCTATGTCTCTGACACCTTGCAAAGTCTTCAGGATGTCAGGACAAAGCTCTGCCCTCCTGTACACGTTTCCTTGGAGGATTTCACACGGTGTTGGTGCAGGCAGCAGTAGCAATGCCTGACAGCACTCCCACGGCAGCTGCAGGGCAGCGAGCAACAGTACAGTTCTGCCTTCTCTGCTGGCAATCTGCAGCTTTCTGGGCAATTATCTTCTCCCCCATCATCCTGCCCAGCACACAGCTGGTTGGCAGAGCTAATTGATTGGTGTTTGTACAGGCTTTTGGGTTTCTCCTGTTAAGTAGGTGTTAAATCTCATTATTATTATTATTATCTTCTGTCATAACCGCAGTGATGAACGTCCCCCTGCGCACGTACTTAAACTACCCAATGTGGGCTGCCTTGTTCTTAATTTTGATTATTTTAAGAAGTCTTTTAGCACATCAAATAGCCTCGGTGGATAAAGATTTATAGCAAAGCCTTGGGAGCTGTCAGAGTAATGTTTTTCCAGCAGCAAAAACTTAACCTCCTCTCAGATCTCTTTCCTGCTCTGTCCCACACTTCTCCATGTGACGAAGAGATGCTGAGGCGTTGCTGGGTGCAGCTCTTGGGATGAAGGAGATGTGCTGTCAGTCCTTTTATTTTTGATCCCATTTGAGTGTGTCACTCAGCTGTCTCAAATCAAAGAGGGTGAGAAGGTGCCTTAAACTGCTGTGATTGGAAACTTCCAACTCACCGTGTCTGCTAGACGCTAAGTAAATGGCTGGTGGGCTCTTGTAAATCACAGCATTTCTAAATATACCAGAGAGTCTCTCTGCCAAGATGCTGATGAACACTGCGTCTGTTCCTATTGACTTCTTTTCCCTCTTCAGATTACTTTTGCTTTGAATAATTTCAAATCATAACACAAAAAAAAGAAAAACCAACCCTGGACTCTTAGCAAGACTCACTGATGCTGTGATTAATGAAAACGTAATGAGAGCTACCATGCAGCCATTACAAACCAGTTAGCTAATTAGTCTAATCACAGAGGTGGAAATAATTAAAAGACCACAAAGCAGAGGTAGCCTAATAACAGCATTTTCCTCTGACCCAGAAGTGAAGAGAGAAGGATGCTCTTTTCTATCTGGTTTACTGGGTCAGCGCCAGGAGGAGTGGGGAGTGAAGGGCCCAGAAGAACTGCAGTGCCTGGGCTGGATCAGACAGGGAAAACAGAGCAGCCTTACACCACTCTGCCCTTACATCAGACTGCAGCTGAGTCCTCAGCTGCTTTAGATGGGTACTTGTAAGGTAGGACCGATCTGCACTGGAGAAGCACACCCTGAAACCCTGCCCTACTTCTGCAAGGGTCTTCCAGCCCGGGCTGCTAATGAGAGGCACAGGGCAATGTGCAGAGCTGGATTTCACCCCGTAATTAGCAGTGACCTACCTCTCACTGCTGGATGGAATGACTCCGTTTGATGGGCTGTAAAAAATCCTAACTGGTAATTTTCCAGTTGGGATGGGTCATGGTTATGGCCATCTCCATTGGCTCTTATCATTTCTGCCACGGGTTTGTGTGCATCCCATTTGACCCGAGCATAATGAGCAAAGAAGAACAAAGGAGCTGCAGACACACAATCAACGATCATGTGCTGAAGCTGATGAATACACCGAGTCTGCTAAGTGGCTCCTCATCAGCTATTCACGTGCTGGGAGCCATCTTTATTTGCTCTTTGTCTGTAGGTGAATCTATTTTTGCAGCTCTGTTTTGGGGGTGGGAGGGTGGACGGAGGCAACCACCACCGTCAGGTAAAGACTATGCTTTCCTGAAAAATCAAACTGTGACACCAAGTTGGCAGTGACCTGAAAAGAAGAAACAATGCCATGTCATTTAGAGGAGGAAGAAATAATATTCCCCAGTGACACCTCTGCTGGGAGGCAGAACTTTACCTCCCTGCATCTCAAATGAAGCATCACAGCAGTAGCACTGACTGTGCTTCCGTGTTTCCAGAGTGTCTTTTCATTAACCTTATTTTATTTGCTGTAGCTGCAAACATGCTTTCAAGGGTAGGAGCAGGGGCTGTCCCACTGGGAGGATTTGCAGGATGAAATGCAAGCCCAAGACATCTCACCTGGATCCTCTATCTGTGACATTGCTGCAGAAAGAGAGATGTGTCCAGGGGTCTGTGCTGCTGCATGCCAGTGACTGCCCAATTTCTGCCCTCCCAGCACCTCTTCTTTTTCAATCTGAACGTGTGTGTGAGCAGCACACCCATCCCAGGGCTCTGCTCCAGCTGAGGCTGTTTCCTGCTGCAGGCTGTGTGGGTTCAGCAGCACGCTGCTCCAGGAAAGCAGTTTTGTACAAACAGCAGCACACAGGCTTGCACCGCCGGCGTTTGCAAACAGCTGATCTAGAGAGATTGCTTATTTTTTTTTTTATCCCTTGTGCTTTTGACCTTATTTGCTGAAAATGAAACATCATGTAACCTTCCAGGAAATGCCACGAATCTTCGATCTGACACGAGAACATAAATCTCCAGTGCGTGTGCATCAGTTCTGGTCAGGTTTTCAGGTCTCAGCTAGATCAGAGTGCAATGGGAGCATCCCATATCGGGGCTAGCAAGACCCAAGTTCCTCACCTGTCCTGTCCTCGGAACAGCAGTCCCATCTCACTGGTTGCTGCCTATGGACCAGGCTGGTTTTCCACCCGTTCTTGGTAGAAAGAATGGGATTTCTTGCACCTGAAATGCAATGTGAAATTTTAATGGGACAGGTGCAGCTCTTCCCTCCCAGCTCTGGCTGAAAGCAAGCACTGCCTCACAGCTCTGAGCAGCCCCCACTCCAACAACAGCCAACTCGGGCAGCAGAAGGTTCTCGTGCTGTTGGGAACTGGGGCTCTGCAGCCCCGACCACATAGAGAGGTGGGGGGAGGACGCAGAGGATGCCTGCGGTTTCCCGTCCGGTCCATGCAGGCTGTTTGGTGCACGGGGCCTGAATGGCAGCGAGGGTTATTTGAAGGTCAGAAGTCGGTCGTGTGCAGATGCAGCCCTGCTGCACGGCTTTTTGGCACCTGCTCAGCGACAGCACTCTTTTGCTGGAGACGTGCATGCCTCCATCCCAAGCTGCCAGTGTTCTGTGGGGACACATCCAGAGGTGTGCAGGGCTTTCCTTTGTGCCTTAAACCCAGAGCAGGGAACCCCTACACCCCACCAGGCCCAGGGAACGACTCAGAGGTCCCTTTGCATTTTAATGCCTTTTCCTCTCTATTGAGGTCTGTGACATTCCTACAGATTAACAGAACCCGCAGTGAGAACAGTACCATGCTCCCACCCCACACACACCTCTCCCTGCTAAAAGCAACAGAAACCTGCATTTTTATCCACTTATTTTAATGGGACGACCTTTCCTTGTTTCTCCACTAGATGGGAGAGTGAGACTGGTCTAACAATCTGCCCGTCTTTATCCTGATAGGAATACGGGGGGGAGACGAAGAATGAGGAATGCACTCAAGTCAGTTCTCGGGTGTGAGGACACATCCTGCACTTTCTCTGCCCTTGGAAACGGTGTGGATAACCCCAGAAATGCATGCTGAGCCGTGTCATGGGCTAAGCCCAAAAGTGCATGGCTGTGGGGATCGGTGCTTTCTGGGGGATTCCCTCAGCGCCAACTCCTCTGCCCTCATGCGAGGAGGAATCAGGTACACAAAGATTAGATCACAGAACGACAGGGTCATTTTAGTTGGAAAAGAGCTCCAAGATCCCCAAGTCCAACCCCAGCCCACCCCACTGTGTCCACTGCTCAAACCCTCAGTGCCACATCTCCATGGCTCTGGGACACCTCCAGGGATGGTGACCCCACCTCCCCCTGTGCAGCTCCCCCCACTTCAGCACCTCTCTTTCAGAGAACATATTTTTTCCTAATATCCAACCTGAACTTCCCTGGTGCAACTGAAGGTGTATCCTCGGGGTGAAACACTTCATGGCTATCCACATTCTGGGGAATCACTTGACTCCCCTATCCCCAACATTGCTTTGGGAGAAAAAGAATCACACCCCATTTTCTCCTCCTTTCCTCCAATGCCTTTCTCATACAGGATTATTGCATCATAATGCTCACGGCTGTAACGCTCCATTCTGCAAAGATTAAAAATGTGCTGATGCAACAGCTGCACTTGCAGGGGGGGAATTTGTGGCCCCGTCTGACACCGGCAGCTGCACACAGAGGATGCCCCGTGGCATTCGTGCTTTGCTAAATTTACTTTCACTGCAGCACTTCCCATCCCCTGAGGCATTGCCTGAGCTTTCACTGGAACTGAGCGTGTTGGGGAATTAAACCGTAGCAGAAACTCTGTCTCAACCAAACCAAAAATTGCCCCATTTGCCTATTTTTTGTTATTAAGAGGTTTGGGGTTCTAAGACTAAGCATGACTTCTTCCTTTCAGGATTTCACGGGTCCTGGAAGCAAACTTATCACAGCCAATTTTTCTGACTGTGACAGAATAGGTAAATACTGCAGCTTTGGGGGGTTTTGCTGTCTGCCCAACCTCCTTAATTTGCAATCTTTGCAAAGAAGTGACTCAACTGATTTGGTTAATGCTGGGGACACTTGTGCCCTTCAATGACATAATCCTGACACCCCTCCGTGCCCTCGTTGCCTTCGTTGGGGTTTCCCAGCTGCCATTACCCAGCCAGAGAGAGGTAACAGCCTCTTTGGAAGAGGAAGTTGGGTTTCACTAGATGTAATTCTTCTGTTTTCCATAAGCAAGTCACCCCACCCTACGTGGGCAACAACTCTGCATCACTCAGCACAGAGCCATGTCCCACCCAGGCACCATGAGGAGAATGATCAGTTTCCCCAAGAAGGGAGGAGACCTCTTTCATTTGCTGTAATTACAGATGAAAAAATGCAGCTCTGGCAGAGCCACGGCATGCTCAGTGGGGCAGCATCTGGCTGCCAGGTAGGGGCAGTGCAGGGACACAGGGATGGGGATGGATGGACCGTGGGATGTCTCGAAGGGATGGGGATTTGTATGTTTGCTTCTGCCCTTGGGCAGCAGTCTGCTTCTTCCCATGTCCCTCATTCACAAAGTTTTGGGAGAGCAAATGGGAAAATGAAAGCCCAAGCGCACAAGGCCGCTGCCGTGACTCTGTTCTGCTTTTCCGTGCTCCAGCATTGCCATCCCCTTCCTATCACCTCCCTTTACCACCCTGGAAGGGAATTAAAACCAGAAAAGGCACTAACTGGGGAGATAAGCTGTGAAGAGCCTGGCGGAGTGGTGCAGCCTTGTGATGGGCACACGGGACCTGCAGGACAAGGACACTGCTGGGACCCACATCTTCCACTGCTGACTGCAGGAGGTGCTGCAGCTTGCCGCCCTCTGACAGCACGCCAATTGCAAATGAGCATCTCGTTCTTCAGGGATGAGATGTTGAGCTGATTAAGCTTCTCTTTAATTAGAAGGAGGAAATGGCACGTGCAAGGACGGCTTCTGCTGCCAAGTTAGAGATGCTCCTGGGTGTATCGTGCTTGCCTTCCTGGTTCTTCCTGGTGTTCAGCTGTAGGCTTGGGAAGAGAGAGAAAACGTCTTGGGATATATTCAGAGCTATGGCTGATGGGGCATTCCATTGAGTGCTCAGCTACCTGTGATAAGTAGGGTATAGTCCAGGGCAAGGAACTGGCATGCTTGGCATTTACTACACTCATAAACGACTCCAGCAGCAGCAGAAAGGGTGCAAACTTTGAACTTGCAGAGCATCAGCACCGAGGGCAGGGTGGGGAAGCAGACGAGCAAAGTGCCAGGAAACGTGTTGCTGCAGGTTGAACCCTGAGAGCTTTGGTAGCTGGCTGTTAGCATTGCAGCAACTGCATCGTGATGGTGACTAAGGGTAGTTCTGTGGACTGCAAAAAGGGGCAGAGGGGTTTCCATTTCCCAGGGATTCACAGAGCTCCCAGCCAAGTGCTGCCTTATGTTGGGATGCATGTAGGATGTAGGATGCTTCGTGAATCTGGGTCCTCTCCACAGGGGCACTGGACGAAGGGTGACAGGGAGCACAGGGCACAGATTAATGACAAATGCTCCATGGAGAATACCTGTCCCAGCACAGCAGGGTCCCTGCACAGCAGAACTGTACCATCAGATGATGTTTGCTTGGATCCTGACTCACTCAGCCTCACGGGTGCTCTCAGTTACAAGATAAGAGCCAGTCTCTCCTTTGGACCTCGATCCTGTAAGACCTATAAGGATGAACATCCAAATTCAAATAGCTGGCAGGATTTCTCTTAATCTGAAATGGCAAAATCACCAGCCATGTGATTTCTCCTTGGGGTTTACTGTGGCAGTATTTCTCCAAAGTTCAAAGTCTGCAGAAAACACGTGATGTGCTTCACAGCCATACTGTAGTTTTGGTGCAACGACCAACTACAGAAATTGATTTCTAGAGCAATATTTTCTATGCTAGTAATCTCTGAACTAATTACAGGATGGGAAAATCGATAGCTATCTGGAAATCTTTCCAGTGCAGCCAACCAAGCATGCTGCACATCACGCTGGGATATATTCTTCACATACACGTGAGGCTGATGGATCCTGGATCTCATGTGCAGATGATGTCAGTGTCACTAAGAGTCTGTACTGTGTCACACGGTAACGTTTAGCCAAACCTGCAGGGGGAATTGGGCAGAGCAAATAGCGCCAAGCAGCATTCAGTGCCAGCTCTGTAATCCAGCGACAAAAAGAGCTGAAAGTCTCGGTTAGTTTAACAGGAATCTTTCTTTGAAAAGATTATGAAATGGAGTGGTTAAAAGTTCATGCCTGAGGTAGAATGTTTTTTCATCAGACTTTATTATTTTAAAACATGTAAAACCTTTAGTGACTGAAAATAACCTTCCTCTGATCTCCCACCTGGAGAGAAGCAGGGTCAGTGGGCGGTTCTGTGGGGCAATCTCCCTTCAAAAATAAATGAACAAAGAGGAAGGGTGTTGCTCTGATGAGAAGATCTTGCCTGGCTGTACAAACACACTGTGCTGATCATGGAACACCACAGCCAGCCAGAGCCCAAACCTCACGAAGGCTGTGATGGGATGCAATGCGATGGGATGGGATGTGAGATGCTGCAGCCCCACTCCTAACCTGTGGGGGCTCAATGGGCTCTTCCTTGGAACGGTGGCATTTGTGTTGTCACCACATGGAGAGCAAATATTCCCATCGGACACAGTGCCAAAAACCCAGCAGGTGGGTAGGAAGCAAAGCCCACAGTGCAGTTGACTTTCCTATGCTCCTGTTTGCACTGCAGTAATGAATTCTGAGCTGTCATACAACCATGAAATATTGGCTATTATGTTATATGTTTTTCTTTGATTATTCTCCATAAATTTTTCCCTCAATGAATGGAGCCATGGAAAAGCAGAACCAGGTGGAGCCTTGCCTTGCTGGGGCATTTCTGCAGCTCCACTGCAGTGGGACCTTCATATGGAGCAGAGCTCCAGATCCAGCACCTGGAGGAGGTAAGGTGCAGTGAGCCTCAGCACACCTCCAGAGACCAGAATTTGTATCCCCCTAAATAAAAACATAGCAGGTTAGTTATTCTCACAAAGCTTGGAGCTCGGATTGACCCATGCAATGATCTGGTGTATGGGAACTGCTGAATCACGGCCTGAACCTCTGACTGACCACCTGAGGTGAGCGCTGAGTCAGCTGCAGGGGCACAGGTGAATGCAGTTTCACCTGAGTGACTGGAAGGTCCTAGACCCCATTTAAGGGCTGACTCCCCAGGAGGAAGGATTTCTCTCTGGAGATTCTTCCTTTGGGAACCTTTCAACAAGCCCAGGATATGGGTAAGATCTTTGTTTTACCTCTGCTTTGTAATAGTGTAATTTTTCCTCATCCAATACCTGTTTGCCATACAGCCATGCCATCTGGATTGTAATTCTTGCTCTTAATTCATATTTACATTTCTGTAGGATGCCCCCGGCCAGCTCAGGAGCTACGCCTATGGCACCAAGAAAGGAGAGCTGTGAGCTGCTGATGACCCCAGTGGGGCATCTTTCCTTTTCTTTTCTATCTCCTTTCCTTCTCCTTGTTTTCTCCTACCTTTCTCCATACCATCTCCTCCCTGTCCAGAACATACATGCATGGGGTCACCATTGCTCTGAGGCAGTTGGAACAACTCTGTCATCTCACAGCCACAATTCCTTCTGAAGTGACCTCAGTGCTCAGTCAGTGTGGTTAACTGTCAGGTGCTCTATGGGATGTGTCTATGGCCTCTGCAGTGAGCTTCAGGGATTTTTCTCTTTCAGTGATGCAGCCTTTGGATTTTCCCATGATTCTTTCCCCAATAATGAATGTCAGCTATCATTCAAATAGAACACAATAGGAGAGCAAGCAATCACTTTTCTTTCCTTCCATGTTAGGTAGACAAGGCAGCGGTATCTGCGCATCAGCTGATGGAAGTGACTTGGCAAGAGGGCGCTCAGCTCCTCCAGAAACGTTTCAAGAAATAGTGAGGGAGAAGTTCACAGCTTTCCCTCTCTTGCTGCTAACACGGCACACATTGTGTGTGTGCAGCAGTGGGGCTCCTGCTGCCATTTCCTGGCAGTGCAGGGCTGGCAGGGCCAGCAGAGGCTGTGGCACAGCGTGGTGAGGGCAGGACATGCAGCACAGCAGTCCCTCCACCCACAGTGTTCCCCTGTCCCTGGCAAACCGTGGCTCAGGGCCATCCTCAACAGGAGGTTTGCATTGAGATTATCGGGTTTAACAGCAGCCCAGGCAAATGCCATTCAGGAATTTGTCTAATCCCTCTTTGAACACGGTTATGCTTTCAGGCTCTACAATGCCCTCTGGCAACGGTTGCTGCTATTAATAAGGAGGTGGGAAGAGATTGCTTCCAGCCTCCTACCTGATCCTTTCATTTAGGGGATCCCTTACTCTCACCAGGATAAATACAGCTGGCAAAGCCCCACGGGATGGAGACCAATGGAGACTGCTGCTCTCTGATGTGACACCAGCAGTGTCTCACAGAAGATCAGCAACACAAAGACGGGCAACCATCCCAGGGGAGGATTTCAGAGGTGCATTTTCCACTGCCAGCACTTGAAAAATAAAGCCATCTTTATTGGCTATTTTTTTAATATGTTTCCTGTGAATGACTTTCTGGCACAAATTATATAGAGTTATAATAGAACTCCAAGGAGTACCTTCCAGAGGGGAAAAAAAGATGCAGTTCTGTACTTCCTTCCTGGAGATTCGCTGCCTGTTCTGCAGCAGGAGATGTGAATCATGGAAGTATTTATAGCAGCAATATTAGGAAGTGATCATTAAGGCACCACAAAGCTGTGCTAGGCAGTGAGTCTTTAAATAAACCACTCATGGCTGTGTTAACTCAATCGTGTAAGTGCATGTACACTTAACTTCATTAAAAACAAACTCGTTCCCAGAACTGGACTTTCCCTGATGAATGTACCACAATTCCCTACCTTCCCTGGGCAGTTTTGTGGGTCTCTGAAATATGAGGATGGTTTCATTTGATCGGCATTAATGAGGTTTATGTCCACACTGATTTAGGCCAAAGATTGTCATGATCGTCCCAAGTCCCACCTGACTCACAGGAGACTGAATCTGAAGAGACATCTCCCAGCAGTTTCAGTCAATGGAGTGATTCCAGCTCAGAGTGCGCCCTGGTGAACCAACTTCCCTCCTGCAGCACTGCATTTGCATTCATTAAGCCCAGAGTTTTAACGATTTAAGCAGATTGATTGAGGAGAGCAGCCCGGGAATATGTGTCTGAATGCCTCCCGCAGAGGTACAAGGCAGTGTAAATCCATCCTGGTGTGAAATGCAAAGTGAGCAGGCAGCTCACACACACAGTCATGGCATGGATATCCGCAAGTGTCAGCATGACCCATAAAGCCAGGGTTTCCAGTGAGCTAAAATGATCAGAGCTTCCCAAATGCAAGGAATAGTAACCTGTATTAACAGCAGGAAAGGGGGAATGGTTTTAAGCTGAAAGAGGGAAGATTTAGGTTGG
>PPHD01009551.1:0-20548 GCA_002909625.1 Bambusicola thoracicus
GTTCCCAGGCCTCACTGCCCCATGGCCCCCCCACGGCCCCAGCCCCACACATACCTGCTCACTCTGGAGCTCTTTACTGGGATTCCCCACCCAAAAATAACCCACACAGCCGGGAGTTAAAAAATAAGACTTCTGCATTTCTGCTCATACAATGTGCAACATAACAGCCCACAGTACAAACGCGCTCCAGCCGCAAGCTCCTCATGGTGTCAGCTTGCACAGGAGGTTCCAGGCACCCCGAGTGTCCTCATCTTTAGAAGATGCTGGAGGCCCCTCCCTGTGCTTTCCCCTGCTGGGAGTTTAGTGTTTGTGTGACGTGTTGAAGTGATGCACTGTCTCCAGCCTTGTCCCCATACAGCCCTCATCCTCAGGACAGTGGAGCTGGGCAGGCACAATGGCAGCCCAGCAGTGACGTGAGGGGTCTTCGGGTCCAGCCCCAGGGGCTCCATTTTGTCCCACTGCTCTGAAATGCCCATGGAAATGCCTCTAGCTTTGCTCAGACACAAGTGCCCCCAGTGGGCACTACTGCATTCCACTCGTGGAGCTCCGGCACAGCTCTTCCAGGTCTGTGGAAGCAGCAGACAGGCCCCATTAGCAGGCTGATTGATCTCCAATTAACCATTGAAATTAACAACAAAAGCAGAGTGTGGGGATCCAACCCCTTCCCATGGCCCACTGAGGGATGTCTGGGGACAGAGGTAAGGTTCCACCCCCATGGTACAGACTGTAGGGTACTCACAGCGCAGCACAGTGTCCCTGATCTGCCTGAAGCTGTTCTCCTTGAGAGCCACGTAGATGTAGTAGAGGTTCCTCAGCTCCTTGGGGTAATCTTTCCTGTCAATGTCCTTCAGCACAGGGATGGTACGCCCATTGGCCATTGGGGCCTCTGCTAGCGCCTGGTGCATCTGGTACCTGCACCAGGGGTCCTGCAGGAAGCTGGGGGTGATGAGCATCACCCAGCAGTGGCTGTTCTGCACAGCCTCACACAGCTCTGTCATGACAGCACCGCCCGCCACGCCGTCCCGCAGCTGCAGGAAACAGCGCAGGCTCTGGGGTTGGCTCTCCAGGTAGGACACCAGCTCCTCCACAAACTCCAGGTCCACCTCACTGTGGCAGATGCACACATCATAGCTCTTCACCCAGCGTGCGCTGCTCGAGCTGCTGATGTCCACCGGGGCTGGGCGGCTAGGCTGAGCTGTGCTGGTGCTGCTGGAGGAGCTGGAGCTCCAAACAGAGGAGGAGGAGGAGGAGAAGGAGGAGGGTGAGGATGAAAGTGAGTGGCTGGCGGTGCTATGAGAGCTGCTGGATGTGTGGATGGAGCTCTGCTTGGGCTTCTGCAGGAGCCGCCTAAACCATCCTGCGGAGGTGAGGGGACAGAAGGGAGGCTCAGCACTAAGGCCCCAGAAGCCACATCCTCCTGAGCAGCCCCCGTCTCACACCCCTTCAAGCCTCTCAACTACCCAACCACCCTGCCTCTGAGAGTCCCCACATGGTATGGCAAGCCTTGGGGTTCTTGCCCACTTCCCTGCCTTTCAGCTCCCCTCTCCCAGCAAATAGCTCACCGGCCATAACAGGAAGTGCACCACTGAGCCTCCAAGCTCCTGCATGAAACCTGCAAGGAGAAATGCAGAGGGGAGAGAAAGAACAACTCACCCAAGAATGCTCAGCGCAGCTGCACCCCATAGGCATGCAGCTACAGGGGTCTCAGCCCCAAAAGCACCTCCACCAGGGCTGTTCCGTGGCCACAACGCTCTCTCCACAGCAACAATTCCTGTAACCCACACAAGCAAAGGGGACGGACAGATTCACTTCCCCTTACGCTCGGTGCAGGCTGCACGTGGGATTTCACCATGACCTGGGTGGATTGCGTGGGAAAGGAGAGTATGGGGGGCATGCAGCA
This sequence comes from Bambusicola thoracicus, assembly GCA_002909625.1. Classification (NCBI taxonomy): domain Eukaryota; kingdom Metazoa; phylum Chordata; class Aves; order Galliformes; family Phasianidae; genus Bambusicola; species Bambusicola thoracicus. Next base: position 1,901 of record PPHD01009551.1, read on the forward strand.
AGGGCAGCCCCATGCATCACTCTGAGCCTGTGCTGCGGGGCAGCCCCACTTTTTTCCTCCTCACCTGCAACTGTCTGTGGTAGCAACATGTTGGCAATGCCTAACGCTGCCATGCTGTGTAACTCGCCTGGGCTTCAGCTCTTACAACAAGCCTTCCTGAAGAACACCAGCTCCCCCCTGCCACCCTTCTTCCTAACGTTTTCCCCAGAGCAACGTTTCAGATCCAACTCCAAGCACACTGTTCAGCTGCATCCCTGTGAGCCCTTGGGATTGCTGAGGTTGTGCATGTCCAAACCCCTTTGCTCCCAAGGGCTATGAACTGGGACCCCTCTGGCAACACCCTCACCTGCAGCACGTGATGTCAGGGCAGGGGAGCCCCTCATGCCCGGAGCAGAGCTAACCAGAGCCCAGGAGAGGGAACAGATCCTGTGTGGATGAGAGGAGAGGGAATCAGTTTCCAGAGATCAGCACACCAACACTGATTTCTACAGTCCACACCCCACACCCTTCATGCTTCTCCTCCCTCATTTTTGAGGGTGCACCTCTCCCTGAAAACATATAGGCAGGCCCACAGGCCGCCTTCGCCCAGTGAGGATCAGTTGGCTGACCGTAGGGGTACACCAGGTCCCACCTGTCCGGATGTGAGCACACAGGGATCTGCACCTTGGTGAGATCCAGGGCGCTGAAGCGACTCATACAAGGGATACACTGGTGCATCAGGAACAACTATGCTCCTGCTTGTTTCAACACCTCCCCTTGCCCCACACTTTTCCACACTTGCATCACCTCATTCAAAATAAGCACCGGAGCCTTTCCCCCACAAAGGAGCAGGACGTGAAGTGAGCACTGACAAAGCCTCCAGACTCATCAGCGACCCAGTAGCACGCAGTGCCCCACCCGCAGAAACCACACTCCCCAGGCGAGCTCCTGCTTAGTAATAGCAAAAAAGCATAAGCATGACGTTAAAGAGCAGCTTAGTGAGCAGGCAGCTGGGGTACCCACCTGAAGTCCTTGTGTCAGAGCACAGAAGGGGCTGTTTCAGACCGGGATGGCAGCATGGCATGAGGTAGGCAGGAGGTTCTCCTGGGTGGGAAAGGTGCAGACAGAAGATACTCACTCTGGAGCCTAATAGGATCCAGTGTGAACGGCCCAGCTGAACCACTCCTGCAGCTTCCTCCTTGCCCCAGCACAGCTCCAACAAAGCAATCCCATCCTCTCCCACCCTGAAGGGAGCACTCACCAGCCCCAGTAGCATGGAAGAGCCACCCTGTCCCCCCTGAGCCCATCTTGGGGCTGGTGTCTCACTGGCAGATAGATCAGCCAGCGGCTTGGGCACGGAAATGGAGGCAGGGGAAGCCAGCAGCAATCCTCAGCTAGGAGACCAGCCCTCCCTGGGGCCTCCCTCCAGCCCTCCCACATCCGTCACAGCCGGGCCAACCCCATCAACACAATGAGAACAGCACCTTGACATCCTTAAGGCTGCACATCCTCAAGGACCCCAAATTCTCCCTTTTCCCATCCCTGCCTCACTCACAGTATGGGGGACAAAGACACCCAGCTCCATGCAAAGCCACAAGCTTCTCATTTATGTGGTATGCACAAGCCGAGGGCAGCAAACAAGATGCTTCCCCCCATACACAAATACTGCAGACCCACAGATCCCACCTAAAGAGTTCAGCATCAACCAGAGCACTGGCACTGGAGGGACAGGAGGCAGCCCTATGGCTTGTAGGTAGACCACACCTGCCCTTTTGGAGTAGTTCCCCCCATACTGGCAATCTCTGCTCTGCACCCCATCCCTTGGGGTGATGCACAGTTCCATTCACCGGTCCTACCAAGGACACAGGACCCTCCCCCACTGTCCAGGCTGGAGGTGCACAGAGGGGACTGCCATCCCCTGGCGACAGCAGCACCCCCCACATCCCCGCTGTGGGGCTGCCTCTCCCACCCCACGTGCAGTCCCACCCTGCCGCCCACCCCGGCGATGCGTGCAGCCGTGAGGAGCGCAGTGCCCCGAGCAGCCCCACCTCAGACACGGAGTGCCCGCCAGCTCAGACTTCCTAAGTGGAGCAGGGCGTGAAGAGCTGCCCCGCAGGATTCCAGCCTTCCCACCTACGAGAAGACCAACGACAGGTAACCGGGGACTCCACCTTCCCTAAACGCTCTCCAACCCACACCCGGCTCCGCTCCGCAGCTCCAAGCCCTCAGCGGCACCGAGCCCCGGGCAGCGCCCGGCGGCTGAGCTGGCACCGCTTAGCGCCGCCCCGCCGCGCTCAGCCCTTCTCCCGAGCGGGGAGCAGCCATTCCGCTGCGGCTGCCAGCCCACAGGCCGGGGAGGCCCCGCACCGCACCCGGAGCACAATGACTCACCCACCAGCTGACATCAGTCAGCCGCACCTGGAAAGCCCGGCCCACAGCGCCGCACAGCCGGCCAGGCGCCCCTCCCGGCCTCCCCGCGGGCCGCTCCGCCCCCGCCAGCCGCGGGACACAGCGCGGGGCGCCCCCGCTCCCTGCCGGACGCCAACCCCCGCGCAACCGCTTTATTTACGATTATTCGCTTCTGAAGGGAACGGCGGAGCTCTGGAACACCAACCAGACGGCCGCACCCAGCAGCACAGCGCCCACCGCCCTCACACAGAACAGCCAACACCCCGCGCACCACAGCCCGCTATTTATTTCTTTCCCTCTAGCCACCTTTAATTGAGCTACGCTGGAAGCATCGCGAGAACTGTACTAATTCTCGCACATGCGCTTTCGCCTTCTTCCCCCCCTTTCTTGTGGAAATTCCCGCCCCTTCCGGGACGGAGCCAATGGGAGGGCGGCAGGGAAGTGGGCGGGCCAATCGCCTCCGGTCCTCCCACCCACAGCCCGCCAGGGGGCGGGGCGGCGCCTGCGCAGACCGCTGCAAGGAGGGCGTCTCCGCATGGGGCCGGGCGCGCGGCGCCAGGTGTGTGCGGGGCGGGGGGAGGCGTTGCCTTGGAGACGGCGGTGCGATGCTATGGCCGCTGCGGGCCGGGGCCGCGCGGACAGAAGGGGCGCGAAGCGGGGGCTGTCGTGGTAACGGGGGGCGGCGGGGGCCTGAGGGGCCGGGGGGGGCCCGGGGGGTTCGGGGTGGCTCTGTCTGGGCTGCCCCTCAGCCGCAGCGCGCTGCGAGCCCCCCCAGCACGACCTGGAAACAGTGTCTTCCTTTGGGCCTCGGCTGAAAGCCCCTCTGCTCGCTTTCCCGCAGGTGTAGCGGAGCTGCTGGCGGCCGGGAGGGGCGAAGCAGCGCGGAGAGGTGAGGGGGGCGCGCGGCCTTTGGGGGCACCCATCTGAATGGCGCGCTGTGCCTTCGGGTGCTGAACCGTCCCGGGTGCTTCGCGTCCATCCCGGCAGCATCCCGAGGGCACGCCGTGACCCCGAGCAGAACCCGCCTGCAGGCACTGTGTTGGAAGAACGCCGTTCTTAACGTGCTGCGCTGTTTGGTTTGCTGACACGCAGCTGTGTCTGCGGCTGTGCTCTCTGCAATGGTTCCTTGCAGAAACCTGCCCTGGGAGCACGGAGCATACAGGCACTGTTTGGTGAGGGCTTTTATCTCGGTGCTGGGAGCAGGGAGGCACGTCGTGCTGTCCCTCTTTTTTCCTTAGCTTTCTCTTCTTGCCTTCTGCTGCTCTGTTCCCCTTTTAGCACCAAATGAATCAGCAGATTCGCTCCTACAGTCAGCAGGAGCTGCTTCCCCCCGGGGGCTGTGAGAGAAATTAACACAGCTCCTGGGCGTGGAGGGGGACCCCACAGACCTGTCCTGAGACAGTGAGAAGCCATTCTGTAACACTGAGTGCACAATAAGGCTGTGACAGGAGGACAGATAAGCCAAGAAGCTGCAGGGTGATTTTTATGCTGACTCCAACTCAGTGTAGTCTGAATACTTGGAAAGGTCAGGACATCTGGGGGAGGAAGACTGGAGAACTGCTTCTTATCTGGTGAGTGCCTGGCTTGTTTATTCCTTTGGGGAATGCTCACAGCTGGGTCATGTCCTGCCAAATGCCCTGTGCAGGATTTTCCATACAGCAGTGGTGTCGTACTTGGAGATAATGCGATTTAACTTCAGGTACCCATCCAGAATGTTTGTGCAGTTCAAAATACTGCATACGTGTAAGAGGAGTGAATGGTGGTCAGACTGGTCTGTGAACAGGTGAAACAAGGAAAATAAAAGTCTGTTATGTGAGGTAGGTGGGCAGAATGTCCCAAGGGCTGTTACAGAAGGTGACAGCTGGGGTCCCTGCACACCTCTCCAAGTGTTTCATTACAGTGCAGGCTTTCAGAAGGGGAAAGAAATGAAGCCTGGCAAGCACACTGTGCCATAGCACTGCTCCTGGGAGAGTCAGCATGTCCTGTTTTCGTTATCCAGCATGAAAAGGTTATCTAGATTATTGGGACAACCTCTTAAATTATTCCTGCTAACACTTACATGACAGCTGGGATTTCCTTCCTGCAGAGCTTTCCCATACGTTACACTGCAGTGGTGGAGCATCTGCAGGCGTGTCATGTATAGAATAAATGCTCATTTGTTCTCTTTTAGAGGCCAGCTTTTCACACAGGCAGATAGCATAGGACAAGGGAAATGGCTTTAAACTAAAAGAGGGGAGACTGAGGTCAGACGTGAGGAGGGAATTCTTCCCTCAGGGCAGTGAGGTGCTGGCAGTGCTGCACAGAGCTGTGGTGCCCCATCCCTGGAGGGCCCTGGGCTGGAGGGGCAGCCGGCACACAGCTGGGAGGTGGAACTGTATGGACTCTGAGGTTCCTTCCAACCCGAACCGTTCTGTAACCTCACTGAGGCTGTGTGACTGAAGGCCACAGTGCCTATAAAAAGCTGTGATTTGGGGCCAGCTGCTCGCATACAACATTTCTGTTTGGCAAAAGCCTGCTGTTGCGTTAACCCAAACCAGAATTTCTGTTGGACTCTTCATTACAATTGGCAAGAAAAATAGATAAGGTTGCATAGATCTCTCTGTTTTCTTTCCCTTTTAATAGACTTATTTTGCAGAAACGTGTGGGAGAGGAGCATTTCCTGGCAGGCTGTCTGTATTTCACGTAATTCGCTATTGAGAGTTCTCAGCACTGTGGCTTCCTTTCTGTCAGCTTGGCGGTCACATCCCACCGAGCCCAGATGTGTGCAGGGTTTGGATAATCCTTCCCTTGGCACCATGGAATGGAATGCTCTCAGCAGCCTTTCGTAGCCAACAAAAATCTGTTTGTGCTTTTCCCTCCTGCTGTTTCTGAAGCAGAGAGAGCGATGCTGCTGTGAAGGTGCCTTATCCTCAGGCTCCCCAGAGAGCCACAGCGGTACAAAGCAGCCAATCTTATCACGCTTTGTTGTCAGAAGAAGTAAAGGAGGTGGATGAGAGCCAAGGTGCAAAGTGCAGAAGTGAGGAAGTGTGATTCTTGGCTCAAAGGTGATGTCGTAAAGATAACAAAGCTGAGCATTATCTGCCCGTGAAAAGCTGGCTGAACAAAAACCTGTGGTCTGTTCCACGCTGTGTTGCATACATGTGGTGACTTTGCTTGTGGTGGTTTGTCTACTGTAGCAACTGGATGGCTTCTACCGTGAGCCTGGGTAAAGAAACATTACTGGAAGATGGAATGCCACCTGCAAAAAAGCCCAGGTAACTTCAATTACACTCCAGTGCATTTCTTCTAATAAGAGCTTCTCCTGTAACCTTGCACCGTCCTTCATTCAGATTGATGTTTGGCACAAAGCTGCAGCAGTCCTTTCTGTTGCTGATCCAGGAAAGGCGTTCTGTCTCTAGCTGTGCTAAGTAGTGTCTTCCTGTGTTGCATGAAACAAAGGCCTCAATGCTGAGCGTGTGCCAAAGAATTCTTTGCTGCTGGTTTCCTCAACCCCAAAGCCAGGACACATCTTGCACAGAAAGCTTCATTTTGCTGCTCCGTCTCCCTGGTTTGGTGTTAGCCCTTGCTCAGGTACAGCCCTGGTAGCTGTGGGATGGCACATCCTGGTAGGACGTGCAGTTCCTCAAATTAGCTGGACTTCGCTGCATGGGAGGCTAAATAATTGCACTCTGGAGGCTCCCTGTACTAATGAGCAGCTTATCTGGCTGTTCTCTGAGTTGCAGTTGCGTATGCTGAAACTGTGAGCCTTTGTGATGCCAGTCTGTGGGGCTGTGCCTGTTTCTGAGGGATACTGAGCTGTGTCTTCTGCTTAACAAAGAGCCCTAATGGACATTTTGATGCAAAACTTGGGCAGAGAGTGCCTCGATTGTCCTTGATTTGCACATGCCATGACTCAGGCCATCCTTCTGTGTGTGATGCTGCCAGTTGTGCTGCTTTCTCCTCTTGCAGGAAGCTGTTGCCAAGCCTAAAAACCAAGAAACCTCGGGAACTCGTCCTGGTGATTGGGACAGGAATCAGTGCTGCAGTTGCTCCCCAGGTCCCAGCTCTGAAGTCGTGGAAGGGTTTGATCCAGGCCCTCCTGGATGCTGCTATTGACTTTGATCTTCTGGAAGATGAAGAAAGCAAAAGGTTTCAGAAGTGTCTCCATGAGTACAAGAACTTGGTTCACGTTGCCCATGACCTTATCCAGAAGCTCTCTCCGGTGAGTGCCCGCAGCAGTGTGTGTCAGTGTCCCAATATGCTGCCCCAGAGAGAGCAGTTGGTTTTGGAGGTTCAGCAGGTCCTGCATTCACAGGGAGTCGAGCATGTGCGGTTACTGGGCTGGGTTCCTGAGATCGTGTTTTGGGCCAGAAGCAGCCAGGAGCTCACAGAGCTGTCTGTGTCCCTCGGACAGCTGTGTGATTCTGGCTCTCAGGGTCTGAATATGAACTGCTGGCATTTCACGTTGAGCTTGCCAGCGAGCATTCCCACCTCAGTGCAGCATATGAAGGGCAAGAGGAAATCCCACTGTGGAGAGTGGCACTCCTTTATCTCTGAGCTCCAGAGCTGAGCTAAGTCAATCATCTGGATGGAGCAATGCCTGATGAATGGCTCTTCTCAGATATTCTCTTGTTCTTACTCTTCGACCTGAAAATAAATCTGATAAAAGTGCAGTGTTTGCCTTGCCTATAGCTTTGCAGAGTTCTTCAAGAAACGTGTGGGTAGTTCTTGTGTATTCACTTGGCATGAAGTATGAAAGGAAACCGGGCTCTGATCTTAATCTCTCTCTGCTTCTCAGCGCACAAGCAACGTTCGCTCAACGTTTTTCAAAGACTGTTTATATGAGGTGTTTGATGACCTGGAATCTAAAATGGAAGATTCTGGGAAACAGCTGCTTCAGTCAGTGCTTCACCTGATGGAAAACGGGGCGCTCGTGTTAACCACAAACTTCGATAACCTGCTGGAACTGTATGCAGCACACCAGGGGAAGCATCTGGAGTCTCTTGACCTGACAGATGAGAAGAAGGTGAGGGATGTCAATTCTAACGTCAGGGCTGAGCTGGGGCAGCATGGGACAGTGGCAGCTGTGGGATGTGCTGCTATGCCCGTGTCGGGGGGTTGTGCTGCTAACAGTAATTTACATCATGTTACGTGAACACCAAACAGAGGCTCTGACAGTTTGGGGCAGTGAGGAACGATGATGCAGGCTGATTTCTAAAATGCTGTACTTACTGGCTGATATCCAGTGCTCAGGAGCAGCCTTTCAGTTCCTCCGGTCTCTGTCCCTGAAACCTGTGGCTGGGCCTTGCTGAAACACAGCAAGCTTTGCTTCCACATGAGGCTTGGATTGACAGTTCTCACCAAAACAGGAAACCCTGGGCAAAATGCAGAGCTGGCCTGTCTATTGTAATGTGCTGAGGAGTGCTTTTGGTGAGAGGGCTCTGGCCTGCCGGGCAGCACGCTGAGACTCCTGAGTGCCTTCGTCCTTCCTCCCTACCCTCTGCCCTGCTCCCAGAAGGGCTGAGCAGCTGTGTGTGTGACAGCACCTCGTGCTGCTGTGCTGTATTTGTAGCTGTTGCTGTGGTTCGTGTTTCCCCTGTGACCTCTTAATCTCCATGGCTGGAGGTACTTAGAGCAGTACAAATAAGCGTTCTAATTATTGCCAGCTTAAATGAGCTGTGGTCTGTAGGAGTAAACAGAGCCTCGAAGTGGCTTTCCGAAATGAAGGTCAGCTGCTTTCTCAGAGCCTGGGGGAGCAAAAAATGAACTTGGTAGCCTCGAAGAAACTTGCTGACATTATATTCCGTTTTTCCCCTTTTTCTGCTGAGCCTGGTGCACTGATTATAGTCTCTTCCAGTGGCGTTAGCCATTCCTCTGTAGTGTTGAACCAAGAAGTGCCATAGGCCGCTGATGTAGAGGCTGTTGAACTCATAACCTCTTGAGGAGACAAGATGAGCGTGAGGAAGAAGCTGCCTCTGAGAAGCTTCTCCAGAACCGCCACTTTAACAGCACACAATTCAACACCTGAAGAGGTGGGAGGCAAATCCTAGGGCAGGAGCTGCAGAAGACCTTAGTGAGGACTGTCCCCATGGCAGCTCGGCGGGAGCTCAGCTGGAAGCACTCACTAACACCATTTGTTCCGGCAGGTGCTGGAGTGGGCGCAGGAGAAGAGGAAGCTCAGCGTCCTGCACATCCACGGCGTGTACACCAACCCCAGCGGCATCGTGCTGCACCCGGCCGGCTACCAGAACGTGCTGCGCAACACCGAGGTCATGGTGAGGCCGTGCTGCAGGGCTGAGCGTGCTGTGCTGAGCTCCTGCTCGGAAACCAAAAGCTACTTCCAGCCTGCCCTGCCTGGCTGTGCCTGAGCCGCCCCCGCACTCACTGAGCCTGCTGGTTGGTCCTCAAAACACTGACCCGAGGCTGTGTATGCAGATATCCCATTTCTGGTAGGCCTGTGTATAAACTGGGTGTAGACTCAGCTGGCTGAGCTTAAAACGTGAATTTAGATAGACTGCGGGCAAGTTGTCAGTCCTGGATATTGTTGAAGAGAACAAAGGGGATCAGTTCTGAGCAGCTTGTCTCTGGCCACGCAGCCTGCAGAAACACCTCGCCTCGTTTGGGCTGAATTAATGATGATAATTCTGAAGAGTCCTTCCGAAAACACACTTTGCTCTTACTGAGAACGTCTTTCCTTTTTTCTCTTACAGCGAGAGATTCAGAAGCTGTATGAAAATAAGTCGTTCCTGTTCTTGGGCTGCGGTTGGACTGTCGACGACACCACGTTTCAGGCCCTGTTCCTAGAGGCTGAGAAGCACAAGTCAGACCTGGAGCACTTCATGCTCGTGCGCAGAGGAGATGTGGACGAGTTCAAGAAGCTCCGTGAGAACATGCTGGACAAAGGGATTAAAGTGATTTCCTACGGAGATGAATACACGGACCTGCCCGAGTACTTTGGGAGGTTGGCGAGTGAGATCGCCACGCGGGGCCGAGCAGGTATGGGCTGTGTGCACCTTACAGGGGATCTCTGGAGTGCAAGACGGTGTTACTGCCTCCTTTTCTCTGTCCTGTATTTTTCCCCCCAACATTTTTGCAGTTGTAGTTGGATTTGGGGCGTATTTTCACGCCATCACTGCACGTTCATGTAGTTAAAGCAGCTGTACTGCTTCTGATGCATCCGTACCTATTTTTTTACATGCAGCTGACATCGTTTGTTCTCTTTGTAGCGAAAGGAAAAGTGCATTCCAGGCTCGCTATTTGGTCTCAGTGCCCTGCATGCTACTCAGGCTGAGCCGATTCTTTAACAAATGAGATCTCACGCTAATAAACTATAAAAATCAGAAACCAGCTTGCTAGCCAGAGCCTTGCTGGTGGGTCCTGAAGGTAAAACCCAACCAGGAGGGCATCATGTGGAATCCCTCAGTGCTGAAGTGCCACACTCAGATGCCTGGCGCCAATCCCTCCTGAAGTGCTGTCCCATTCTGGGAGGAGTGCAGGCTGAATGCTGCCGGTGCCCTCCTGCCTTCCCAGCCCGTACTCATGCTCTGCTCTGTTCTAGGTGTGCCTAAGGAGGGACAACAGCTGAACGGCTCCACCGCAGCCCACGCTGAGATAACAGGTAAAGTTCCCCCGAGTGCACTGAGAGGTTCCACGTGCAGCAGGGCAGGCTGGGGCAGCAGCGCCCACCCACCGGTGCAGTACTGAGGCTACTGCTAACTTGTCCTGCACAGCATCACTCCACAGCCGGCCCCAGCTCAGAGCTTTCAGAGCAGGGGCCCCACCTGTCCTGTAGCACCCAGCATCCCTCTTTCCAACCACCTCACCGGGCTGGAAGTGCCAAAGGAGCAGCACAGGGCCGAGGCAGGTTTTACAGAGCCTTTCCTTCCCGCAGGATGCAGCACGTGAGCCTCAGCCCAGGAGTGGTGCCGTGGGTGCTCCCCACACCGCAGGCAGCCTCCAGCCTGCAGCGCCCCGCGAGGGGAGGAGCAGCGCCCTGCTCAGAGCTGCTGCCTGCCCACCGTGCTGAGCCCTGCCGAGCCGGGCAGGCGCGAGCCAAAGGGCTGAGCCCGTCCTCACACAGATGCCTGACAACATAGGCTGTCTTTTTTATCAAGGGTGTGTTTGCTGGGGAGTGTGGTCTCCCCAACTCAGCTAAAGCCTCCTGTAATTTCGTACTTAATGCTTTTGTATTCTGTACTTTCACTGCAGAATGAAACTTGAGCAGTTTTTTTTACTTGAAGCTCTAGTTTTATAGCCCTTCCTTTATATTGTACAGTATTTTGTATGTTGAAGCTCCTATTAAAGGTCTGTTCAGTTCCGTTACCCTTTTGGCTGCCGTTTGGTTTGTGTGCGCAGGTCACAGCCTGAAGGCAGAGCTCTGCCTCCCCATGAGGAGGAAAGGGGTCTCGGCTGAAGGCAAGCTAGTTGTACACAGAGAACAAATTATGAAGTTTATTTATATAAATTATGTCTCTTAGCAGACAGCATTCAATTTATTGCACTAGAGCACATCTGCAATACGGAGCTACAAGACGTCGTAAGAGAGTTTTGTATTATTCAATGTAGCACTTTAGACCAGGATCAAGAGGCACTCTAAAGGGGGGGAGAAGGGGTGCAGGGCAGCAGCCAGCAGCCACCGCTGCCTGCCCGTTTTTCTTTTGTTACACATTTGAGGCAGCAAACCACGCTGAGGGCAGCAGGCAGCAGATACCCAGGGGCACACTGCCCTCCATCGCTGGCCGGTGGAACAACCAGCATTACCAGACCGCACTGCTGCAGTTCTCTGGGTACCCTGCAGCAAGACCCCGGTGACAACAGAAACGGGGGCCATAAGGCAATTCAGCATCTCCCCAGGAGCCCCTGCTTGCCCGGGACAGGGGCAGGCTGTTGCAATTTTTGGTTTATCGACTTTGGTGAGCTGCTACAGCCAAAGTTAGCAGCGCTGTGAACGGTCAGATGGTCTAATGCTGTCACCGAGCAGCAGCTGTCCCTGTGGTACGGACTGCAGGAGCACAGAAGAGCAGCTTGGGGCTCAGTACCCACCTGCAGCGCTGCCCAACAGACCACAGCTGCTGTCAGTGACAGCACAGCAGGTCCTTGCATTGCCACTCGGATAGCATGAACAATACAAAGCTCTGGTTTCAGCCTTTGCATGAGGGAGGCCGAATTATTGGAACAGAATGAAGGAATCCAGCAGCAGGGCTGTACTGAGCGAAGCCCCACAACTGATCAGAGAGGAATGCTCCGAGTAGAGAGCTTTCATCTACAAATACACTGTAGTCAATAAATATGGCAGGATAGCACAGACCTAACTGGAATAAGCACAAGGTGATCAGGTAACACCCTCCTTCCTATTTTATACCCATGCAGTGCTGGAAGAGCACACCAGCGAGCATTCAGATCAGATGGGCAGGGGAAGCACAGCCCTCGCACCCGCATCCCTTCATTCTGTTTTGCACTACACTGGAAAGACTAATCAGTCACAGGGTGAAGCATATTCTTCTGAGACATCTGCAAACAGCAATTTGGTGCAATACTTGATTTTAGGCCTTCATGAGCGCTGCGACCACAGCCTTGGCGTTAAGGCTACGCAGATCACAGTAGGTTTGTCCAGTACCAACAAAAACGATGGGCTTGCTTGTGATGTAGGTCATGGAGATGGCAGCGCCGACCTGCCGAGGGGACGAGCGCCATTAGCAGGGCCAGCTGGGGCTGTCCTCCCCAAAACCTCCCATTGTACAGCCTGCTGCTCCACAAAAACATTTCCAGTTCACTGGGAACTTTACAGGGAGGGGAAAAAAGGACCCGAGAACGCAACAAGAAGGATCCAAACTTCTGAGCCTGAAGCTCTGAGTTTTGGAGAACAGTTCGATGCAGAAACATGCAGGCTGCTCCCAAGGACGCAGCAGCTCATGCCCTGTGCTCAGCTCCATGGGCAGGCAGGAGGCTGTGGGGCATTACACCTGGAGAAACCGGGTGTCGGTGCCACCTGCAGCCATAAGACATCTCCCACCACCATTTCACCTTCTCCAGATTTCATTTCCTACACCGCATATGTAGGTTCACCCTGATTTAAAGCCACATTATTCTGCATGGCATTTAATGCAGGCTCTGAGTGCCTGATTTGGGTGTACCTCCCTACAAACTGCTCAGGATGTGCTTGCTGCAGCTGTCCCTTCTTATGTTTTCCAGATCTGTACAGTCCCAATTTCACATCCCCCAGTGGAATACTGCCAAAGAACCGGGACACCTCACAGCCATTTCTCAGCAGGGACAGAAATCAGTCCACTTCATTTTGTCTAGGTGTCTGGAGTGCATTTAAACACAAAGGACAGCCTCTAGGAGAGGTGATAAGTGGCCCATTGAAAACAGCCCTTGTTTGTTGACTGCACCTCTTCCCACCTGTCACCAACAGGAAGCTCTCTGCAAGGTTAAGGTAGGAGATAACCCCCAGAGCACAAAATGCTCCCCTTACCTTGTCATCGATGGTATCAAACTTGGTGAGCACAATTCCATCGATGAGCCGGGGTGTCTGGGCCATGGAGTGGTCAGCCAGAGCCTTGTTGAACTTGACCTGAGGAAGAGAACATGCTCTAGAAATGAAGTTGTGATGCCAACCCCGTCTGAAACACCTCCCGTAAAACCCACACAGATCTGCTCTTATCTGCCCTTCCCAGAAAGCAACTCCGACCACTCACCAGCTGATCCACAGCCTCATTTCCCACCAGAGCTTCTCCAACGAAAAGGACCAAGTCAGGAGCATTGACAGCAATGAGTTTTGCCAGAGCTGTCATCAAGGGGGCGTTGTCCTGCATGCGGCCCGCTGTGTCCACCAGCACCACGTCGAAGCCCTGGTTACGAGCTGGGAAGACGGGGAGAAAGTGTAAGTAGGAGGGAGCCCAGGGATGCCAGGACAGCCCCCTCCTGCCACCGGCTCCTTCCTACCATAGGAGATGGCCTCCATGGCGATCCCTGCAGCGTCCTTCCCGTAGCCCTTCTCATAGAGCTGCACCATGGTCCGCCCGCCGTGGCTCTCCGGGGGATGCAGGGCGTTGAGGCGGCGGGTGTGTGTGCGGAGCTGCTCCACCGCTCCCGCACGGAAGGTGTCACAGGCAGCGATGAGGACGCTGAAGCCATTCTCAATGAGCCAGAATGAGATCTGCGGCCAGCAACGGAAAAGCCTTGTTAGCGGCCACAGCCTGAACTCAGCCCCGTCCCAGGAGCTGCCAGCACCGGGCCCTACCTTGGCCAGGTTGGTGGACTTCCCAACACCGTTGACGCCGCAGAAAGTGACCACGTAGGGCCGGCGGTGACGCTGCGCATCCATGACATCCCGGAGGACGTCCACGCGGCGCTGGGGCTGCAGGATCTGCACCAAAGCCTCCTGCAGGGCCTGCTTCACTGTTGAGGTCACAGCTGGGAAAAAGGAGATAAAAGGAGAACTTGTCGCACCTGGAAAGCCCCGAGCCCCAAATCACCAACACGAGGAGGCCAGGAAGGCACTCGGGTATCACAGTTTTGCCAGGTCAGAGAAGCAGGGGACTCAGGCCAGCAAGCTGCACACACCAATAGGAACACAAGCGGGGCACGGCCACTTACTGGTGAATGTTCCCATCACTTTCCCTTCCAGTTTCTTTGCCACCGATTCACAGAGCTGGACTGCAATTTCAGCTGCCACATTTTTTGCTTTGGCAGAGAGAAGGAGAGAAGAGAGCAGGGTTATCAAAGCAGAATGGGGGGCACTTGTTGGACGCCAGTGTCACACCAGGCCCTGGGAGTTTGGTGCATTTAGGGTCAAATGGAACTGAAGGATCCCCTCCAAATTACACCATCCAGACAAAGCCATGCACAGCAGACCCACACGTACCAATCAAGTGATCTTTCATCTTCTCCAGGACTGGGTCCATGTCCTGTCTTGTCAAGCTCTTGGAGCCCACCAGGCCTTTCAGCATGCCAAACATACCTCCGAGGCCACCTTTCTTTGTGCTGCGCAGAAACAGAACAGTTGTCTTAGGTGTGAACTGCATACTGCATGCAACAGCCAGCAGCAGGGAGGAAAGTCATGAAGCGTGTAGCAATCAGGGCCTCGGGAGCCTGTACCTGGGTTTTGAAGTGTTCTGAATAATCTTCTCCTCCTCAGCTTCTTCATCGCTCTCATATTCAAGGTCATAGAGGCGGCCAGGCTCACGGTTTCGATCCCTAAGGGCCTGCAAGATGAAAGCAGTACGCTGAGAAGCAGCAACTGCTTCATTTCATTTTCCTGCCTTGCTTTCACTGCCACCAGGAACAGCATCAGTTACAGTCAGCAGAGGCAGCTCTACAGATCTTTGCCAGAAGGGCTCAGTTATTTGATCCAGTGTGCACACAAATCTGGTGCTGTCTGCAGCTGTCACAGCAGAAGAAAACATTCTCTAGGCAGTAACTTCACAGGCAGTAGGCTGCACACCCTGAGCCCCTCTTCTAGCACTTTCTCAGCCAGCCTTGGTGACCTGGCTGCATTTGTGACGTCCAGCTGACTCCAGAACAATGCACCAAAGCTGACACCATGACCTGACTTCTCCTTACCATATCAGGCTCGAAGTCCTCCATGGGAGAGGCCTCTGAGTTCCCGTTGGTAGTAGAGTTACTGTAATCGAGTACTTTGGCGTTAGAGTTCCCCAGATCCCATACTCGGGGTTTCTTCCCCTTCTCCTTCTGAGCATCAGGCTTTGGAGACTTGCTGAAATGAAGACCACAAACATTTTGTTCAGTTGAGTGAAGGATGAGCAAATACCACCTTAGAGGCTTTGAAAATTCAAAGTCCAGCTATCAAAAAAAGGCAGAAATCCAAGCTAAAACTGACCAATGCCAAGTCTCCACAGAGTTTATCTATCTGAACTTTAGTCCCACCTCAGGCTCAGTGTGGCCTGCTTTAACCCAAGCCAACCATCAGCTCACCCTTTACTCACAGTGGAAAAAGCTCCCCCCCATAAAAGAAATCTGGACCCCACACGAGGTCTGAGTTTTGAACACCACACTGTACTTTGAGCACAGTCTGACAATTAATGGGATGACTTCCAGGAGCACTGAAGGAAAGAGAAGCTCAGGCATCACTGAGAGATGGCACAGAGCCTCCTTTCTGCACACGCCAGCGAAAGCTGGGCTGCAGCACGTGTGGACTCACCACAGCCTGGCCATGCTCTTGCAACCCACCTGGACTTCTCCCCTGCTTTCATGTGTCTCCTGAAGAATTCTTCCCGGTTCTTCTGCAGTATTTCATCCTTGGTCAGTTCCTCCTTGTCCCCAGCTGCCGAGGACTGCTTTTCACCTGGGGCTGTTTTATTGGAGGCTGTAACAGCTTCATTCCCTGAAGGAAGGAGCCACAGCACAAGCTCAGCCTTGCAGAACTAGCAGAAAGAGCCAGCAATGCACTGACTGCACGTGAGAAATTCCTCCTTTGTGAAGACAGAGACCCACTCCAGCCTCACCTCTGAGATTTTGGAAGCCTCGGGACACATAAGCACCTTATTTCAGCCCAAAGGCAGCTGTATTTGGGATCCCATTTTCCCAAGATTAGCAGTTTATTAGCAGTTTATGAACCAGCTCTCCCCAAACATCTTTGTATGTTCGTCACTCCTCATCTCAGAACCAAGAACACACACTAAGGAGCTGTGTCATTACAACAGAGCAACCTTTGCCTGTCACTGTCCGAACTGAAGAGCTATCTTCCTCAATCTGGGCGTATGGTAACATTACCATAGCAGATTAGGTGCGTTAAGCAGCACTTTCCCCTCCTGAGCCCGTGCTGGCTGTGACCAGAGACCCTGAACAACACTCAAGTGGTGTGGAATGATTAGGAAAGCACAGGCAGGGCCACACATGACCAATGTTTCACAACTCCGGAATATTTACACCCCTCCCACACACTCACAACATTTCCCTTCAACTCACCTTCCTTTTTGGAACCTTTGTTCTTCTTGTTCTTGACTTTCTCCTTTGGTTTCTCCCCTCTGGTCTCTATTATAGACTTGACAGTCTTCTGAGATTTCACAGACTGCTCAAATGTCTTCATCACGGTGGGAGCTCTGACCTTACTGCTCTCCTCTGCTTCCCTGTGAGACAGTGCCCACGAGCCTGAATTGCAGACCTGTGGCCCCCACCCCCCAGACGTGTGTCTGCTCTAGACAGAAGCAACATTAAACAGCTCAGCCCTTCCAACACACCATTTTTATCAGGTTTTTGGCTATCACAGCCTCGCCTGCTCTCATACAGCACACAGCACAACTAAAGAGCAGAGCCACCCAGACTCAGACACAGCGCTGAGCTCTGGGCAGCTGGGCAGGGGGAGGAAAGCTCCTTACCGGAGGAGGCGCAGAAAGTCATCTTTAAAATCAAAGGTGCCATTTAGGATGCCCAGGGCGCCCTTCTGCTGGAACTCATTGCGGTATTTGTCTCTGAACTCCTTGTGAACGTCATCTATCAACTTGTCGACGTAGGTTAGAGTCAGGATCTTCTGAAATCCCACCTGCAACAACGCGCAGTGGAAAGATGTCACCTTAAGCAAACAGCACTTAAATAATTAAAAACACCAAAACCATTAATTGCTGGTACATCCAGCGGGCGGCATTGGCCTCTCTGGATTTCAGACACTTGGCACAAAGTTGTTTAATTTCAGGCACCGGATGATGCAGGCTCTGGGCTGTGTTTCCTAATCTGACCTCCCAAGCTTTTAAGATGTTCTCAAAAAAAAAAAAAAACCAACAAAAAAAGTGGCACAATGCAGAGCTTGGCTTTAAAACGCGACTCCCAAAAAAATGCTGTTTCATAGCAACAAAGACGCGCACTGAAAGACCAGAAAGCCTTGCACTTATCTGTATACATGCAATCAAGGTTGTGTGAAGTCACTGAGATAAGGAACAGAGAGCTCAAGGGAAGAGCATCACAGCTCTCCTGAAGTTGAAAAGATAATGTGTTTTTGGCTTTTTTTTCTATAATAATTCCAGACAGACTTCTCATCTGCAATGAGATTTCCTTACAATGTAACAGTCTGTGCTGTTTCCATTCCACCTTCAAAGCTGGAGCCTTAATCCTATTGCTGCTGACTAAAATAAACCAGCAGCACACAACGGAAGCAGCAGCCACACCCCAGCCACAAAACCCAGTCCTCAGACAGCACAAACCCTACACAGTGCTGGGGAAGGCCACTGAGAACACAACAGGCAGGCAAAGCACCACGGGTGACCTCAGTGAAGAGCATTCCTCACCCCCAAAAAAATCCCAGAGCAAGAAGCTAAGCCCGGCAGAGGACAAAGCACAGCAGTATCTGAAGCACCAGTCTGCTCAAGATGCACTGAGCTGACAATTCTCCAGCACCGTGTGTAGGAACACTCCTCTCCAAACAGGACGGCTTTTGGCCGCTTGCACCCCACGTGCTGCTCTTCCCAAGCTGTCCCCATGGCAGCTCTGCATGCCCAGCGCCAGCTGTCCCCGCTCCCAGCCCAGCTCAGTGGCAGCCCCTGAGTGTTTTCTTTGACACAAAGCCCAGCTGCTGCATTTCTCAATGGGCACCAAACTCCTCTGGTGGCGCAGGTGGAGGAGGAGGAACAACAGGGACATTGTGTCCCAGAGAACACGTCACCTCACCTGTGTGCAAGGTGCCTTTTGCACCACGCAGCACTGAGCTAAGCCCTGCTTTTTGTGAGGTTTTAGTAAGTCAGGGGAAAGCCTCAGCCACACAGGAAGGCAGAGCCCAACATTTGCACCCTCCTGGAGCTTCTGACCAAAGCCACAAACCATCCTGAGCGCTCTTCCTCCCCGAGCCTGAGCAAGCTCCTTCCTAGGAGTCCCTCAGAGCAGACAGCACGACACTCAATCACAAAAACAAAGCATTCAGAGACCAGGACAGCCTGAGGGGGGACACTTACCACAAACACCAGCTCAAACTGGTTGTCCAGCTTGTATTTGAGTGTGAGGGCTTCATGGGTGAAGGAGTTGTTGCCGCCTCGCTCCTATGGAACGGACCCATCAACTCAAGGTGGGGGAAACGGGTGACAGCAACAGTGTGACGCCCCCTCCCCCCCCGGTTCCTGCTTCTCCCCCAGCCAAAGTCCCCCGCAGAGAGGACACTATTCCAGGTGCAGCCCTCAGCTCCCATATAGGGACCTCCGCCCACCGCCGGCCCCCCACTGCCACCCACTCCACCCCAGGATATCAGTCCCCACCCCTCCCAAGGAAGCGGCTCTCCAGAACTCGGTGGTGCTAAGCTATACTCTCCAACTCCCAAATACGAGGTTCCTCTTCGTC
>PPHD01009552.1:0-20544 GCA_002909625.1 Bambusicola thoracicus
AGCTGATTCCAGTGGAGTTCACGCTTAAGAATCAGTGGTGAGGAATGGGTTAAAATTATTCATAAGGCTTTTTATGCATATTAATTAGGCAGTGCTCTATTTTATCGCCATACTGCACTTTGTACAGCAGTTTTCAAAATGCTTTAAGTAATGTTTGTTATGCATCCCACAGTCTAATCTGCCACGTAATTTAGGTTATCCGTGCCATGGAATTTACTTACCACTGACACAGAAATTAGCCCCAAAGTGCTGGAAGATCCCAGGGCTGCTGCTGATGGTTGCCTGATAGCAGCGTAGGCCTATAGCTATGTTATACACTGTTTTCATGTACCAGTTTATCTTTATGAAGGCAGTCAGCACTGTGGTCATACAGACGTGCATTATGATGCTCACCACTAGCAGAGTGAAGAGAAGAGACACTTTTGGAGGCTTCCTGGAGTGCAAGGCTGTAATGTGAACCATCAGAGGCTTGTAGCAGTGCTGGGTCTCCAGCCCTGGTTCGGGCATACCACTCACGTGGCAGTGGCACCACTTCAAAAGCTGAGGGTTGCTTTGTTCCCCTTCCCAATTTGGGGAAATCTGTGGTGTTTGCTGCAATGGCTGCTGTAGGATGGAGGCTGAGGAGCCTCCTATTTCAGGATAGCATTTCTAGTTCAGTTTAGGTTTTACTGACTTATGTTGTTTGTGGAAGCAGCAGTGAGGTTACTTCAGTGACGCCTTTCAGTGCTTGGTTCCTGCACACGGCTGTCTGGAATGAACTCTGCCTGTTAAAGCTCCTGGGTTTGGGCCTCGACTGATAATTAACAAAACAAGCAAAGAAGAAATGATCTGGAAATTATTATGCTGCTGCTTGAAATGCCTTCTGTGGAAGCAGACTTCTTTTCCTTGAACCTTGTATTAAAACCTCTAAGATTCTCCCACAGAGAATTCTGCAAGTTTTCCCTCCGTATTTCCAAGCTTGCCTTCCCTTCCCGCGCTCCTTTCCTTTGCCCGGCGCACACACAGCCTTCCCACAGCATTTGCACGTGCTGTTGTAGCACACAGCTCTTCTGATCCCATGTCAGGTGTCAAATCTTTAATATGATTTCCTACATGTTTGACTAATCAATGCAGAACATCATCACGAAAGATAATTTTACCCTCTGGCACTTCAGGGACAGGATAATGAGGCCCGGTGTTTTCCATTTTTTATTCTTCCACAAGAATCTACATTTTTTTACTCCCGGCTAATTGATTTAAGTTCATGGAGGAAGGTTTTTTCTCCCTTTCCCTTCCAGTTCTTGGATATTAATGGATTCTAGTGAGCTAGCAGAGCTGTGTGATCAGTCTGTTTAGAGATTCAATATAGTGCCGTTCTGACCTTTCGGAAGCCAGGGGAAAAGCATTCGGCCCAGCATGTTGATCCCACATGAGCACTGCAATCTCTGGCAGTCTGGAGCTTCTCGAGCTGGCTGGAGGTACGCACCTTCTGCAGCAAGAGAGGTCTGACCTCAGATCCTTTGCCTAACAGGGGGAAGTGCAGCCTCACAGCCCAGTAAGAAGGGGGTTCATGACGTTGCTCAGGAGGCGGTGGAAGGCAGAGGGATGGAAGCAGGCATCACTCTGGAAACCTTGGTCAGAATATATGGCATGGCAGCGAGTGAGTGTGAAACCATGGACCCAGGCTGGATCTCTCAGCTCTGGCTCTCCTGGTTTCATCAGAGAATCGTTCCCCTCTTCCTTTCCATTAGAGGTGGAGCCCTGCTGTTCTCAGGGGGAGGGCTGGGCAGGATGCTCACTGATCACCTGCAGGGCTGGAGGAGTGAAACCAGCAGAGCTCCATCCCTCTCAGCAAAAATGTCTGCCCAGATGTCCTGTCCCGAATTCGTGTCCACAGTTCTTTATGAATGAGTGAGCGAGAGATGGAGGGGACAGAGCTTCAGGGAGTCCTGCTTGGATTCTGCTCTAGGCTTCAGCTGAGCAGTTTCTGTCCAGCCCCTCTTTTAACCCCCTGTCCAGGCAGACATGCTGTTATGGGTGCTACCTGGCAGGGATGTGGGCATTCCTGCCTTGCGGGGGACCAACTGAATGGCTTCAAAGGCTGCTTCTCACTTGGCAGCAATGTGACAATGAAGCTCCAGGTGCAGAATGTGGGCATTCCCTGGTCTGTATCATCCCCATAGGCCACCAATGCATTTGGCCCACTGGGTGAGACCTGAGGAGGAGTGCATTCCCACCACACCACGAACCTGAGGCTTTAAAAAGTGCACTAGACACTTTTTATGGACAATTTGTGTATTTCCTCTGTATTCTGCCCCCATTAACTAGAGTTATTTTTGTATTATTATTTTATTTTAGGGGTGGCAGCAGCTTATGACGGATCTGTTTAGGGTTAGCCCTGTTCATAAATTAAGTGGCAGATAAAATTTAATTTTTCTTATAAGAAAAGCCCATAGCTCCTTAAATTGCTCATTTAACATCACTGTAAAGTAATACTCCACTTTAGAATGGACATCGTATTAACTTTAAAAGGCCTATTTAAAGTGACGGTTGTCAGTGAGTGAAAGCCAGATATGGTAATTTCGAGTTACAAATCAGAGTGAGGAAACTGTAGAACGGACAACCTTGTTAACACAAGCGCGACGGAGGAAGCACCGGGGTCAGAGTGCCGGCACGGAAAGGAATAAAGACACAGCACCAAAAATATGTCCTATAATTAGGGCAGCTGTAAGAGTCAAGGTTGAAGATTCTTCACCATGACATGTCTGATATAGAAAAAGTGATAGCCAAGAGTAATCACTTACAGGCAGCGAGCCTTAAAGGAGCAGCGCCGCTCTTCCCCTGGCAGGGCAGGGGAGCCTGGGAGACAAAGGGCGAGGGGGCACAGCGAGGCTCCGGGCCGTGTGTGGGGAGGGGGAGGGAGGAGCTGGAGATTTCAAGGGTCAGCACTCAAAGGGATGGAGAGCCACGAACGGGCATTGCTTGGCAGGGAGGTTTTCTGATCACGGGGTGGAACTGAGCGGTGTCTCGGGGAACACTGCGGGTTGCGCTGGGTGCTGCGGGGGTCTCCTGGGTTCAGAGAGATTGAATGGGAACGGTGAACCTTTCTGGGAGGGGGGGGGAAGGAGGAAGATGGAACCGTGTACATAAATGGATAAACAGCCGTGAGTGGGTATGCTGGGCAGCAGGAGATGCCAGGGAAGGGAAGATTGGGAGCGCACAGAACTGCACAGACATTGGAAGTGCACAGGAGGAGGCTTTAGAGCAGTGAGCAAGCAGTGGGCATGCGTCCAGTTAGATGAGCGTGGGATGCACAGTTGCTTCCTCCAGCTTGGCCTTCCATAAGGCCAGGTGTCCCTGGGGGTGGGGGGACAGAAAACACCCGGGCCTGTCTCGGACTCGGGAGCTCAGGGTGCCCCTCTGCTCGGCTGGGGTAGGTGATAAACCAACAGGTACAGCAGTCTGGAGCGCACCCCATGCTTCCTGTGGGAGCCTTCATGCCCTAGGGTGCATAAGAAGGAAAGCAATGGGGAGCCATCCTTGGCACGTTGGCAGGGCTGAGCTGCTGAGACCTGGCCTGTGCTGCTTGCTTGGCAAAGGCTCTGTTCTCTTGTCTGCAGTGCCCAGAGGAAGATCCCTTGCCAGCTAGGTCAGAGTGGAGGAGCAGGCAAGGAGACGTTTCTATTAGTGGAAAATGCCTCCTCAGGTGATTCTGGCTTTCTGAGGATCCTTTGGGATCTGTGGAAACCTGTGTAGCAGGAGCCCGGGGAGCTGTGGCAGGAGAAGCCTTCTCTTCTGCTGCACTTCCTCGGGGAGCAATTCAGTCCAACCAGCTAATGCAGAGTGACACGGGCACATGCTTTCCTCCTTACTCCCCGCCTCCTCCATGGGATCCACTTGAAACGATAAAGGAAACAAGTGCCTTACTCCCCAAACACTCTTCTTTCTCCCCATTAGAGCCTATTACACAAGAGCTGATGTAATTTAATGTCGCCCATCTCCAACTGAGCTTTCCTGCTGTGCGTCTGAGAAGTCTTGTGCTGGACCGGGCACCTGTGGTCTCGGAGCTGCAGTGCTCCCCTCTGCATTTCTGAATCATCCACAGCATCTCTCCAGACAAGCCTGTTCCCTGCTTAGGCTGAATGGTTTGTTACGGTATTTAAAGGTTTATCGGTAATAACCACAAGCCCTTGAGAAAGGAACTGCTTGACTTTGCTTTGGGCTACTGCCTCCCCTCCCATTGCTATCACAACAGATTTAGTTACCTTACATCAGTTTTTACCTACCTGCTTGTGGAGCCAAACCTGTCTTCAAGGGCAGGAGAGTCAGCCTGCCTCTTTGGACATCTTCGGTACCCGCGGTTTGGTTTGCATCGTGCTTGCTGTGGTTTCAAAGGCAGAAGTGAAGCAGCGCTGCTCCTCTGCACTGTTGCAGCGGCAGTGGGCACGGAGCTGTGTGGCAGAGCAGAGCTGGGCGGCTCGGTTCCCACACAGCCCCTTTGTCTGCCAGTTTATTTTGCCTTTGTCTTGGTCGACCTGTACTTGGGGACGCTAATTCGATTTTCCATTGAGAGGTGTGGATATCTATATTATTTTCCTAAAACTCCAGAGAATATTATAAATTTCTTTTTATTGCTTCCAGCCATGTTATTTAAAGTAATTAACCTTAATTTATAAATTTTTATATCAAACTGCCTTTTAACTTTTAGAACTGGCAGGAGAAGTCCATTTCCCAGGGCTCCTAATAGTTCTCCATTTAATCAAAATTCATCCATCAGATTCCAGTGTTAAATCATCTTTTAATTGGGAGTTACATTCTGGTTAATAGTTTTATAATTCGCCGCCTCTAATAGTTTTTACCACAGGGATCTACTCCATTTTTTCTCACTCTATTATTCCTGGTGTTCAGCAGGGACATTTTAAAAACGTTCACTTCCCCTGCCTGTTCTTTGTGATCTCATTAATTCTTGATAGCAAGTTCCCTTTCTCCTCATTACTGGAGCACAGCTACCTTTATCACGAGGTGAAACCCGGCTCGTTTCTACAAGCGCTCTCCCTTTTTGTTTTTATTTTTGCCTCTTGGAAATAAAAAAAAGCAATCTACCATTTATTTCAGCAGAGAAGAGTCTGTGTACTGTGTGTGGTGCTGGCACCTGACGTGATGGAGCTGTTTGGGTTTGGGGACGAGGACTCTGTCTGACTTTGCACAGCGTTTCTTGCAGTGGGACCCTGACATTGGTGGGGTTTTCTGGGAGATCCCACCAATCAAAGATAGGCACTGTTAGTGATGGTGGCATAGGATAACAACCCAAGAGCCATCAAAAGGAGCCAACAGGAATGGCGGATCTGTTTGGGAATCCATCTGATGTGTGCCGGAGTGCCTTTTGCATTCTGTTCTGTTAACTGCTACCAACGTTCACCAGCCTAGGGGAACGGAGCCAGGCAAACCAGGTGCTGCTTTACTTGCACATGACACTTAGCTGTCAGACACACTGCATGCAAACGGCCCTTCACTGCAGCCAAGCAGCCAGAGCAGTGCCACATTAGCTCAGTATCCTCGCAAGACAATGAAAAGAGCCCAAGGAGAAGTAAATAATGTTGTATGCGAGGCAGTAAAACCAAGCAACGCCTGGAATTAGCGTAAAATTAAATCTGAAACCTTAATTCTCCAAGGGCTGATTCTCAATTTGCGGATCCACCAAACCTCTGCAAATTACCCTACCAATCCTACTGACAGTCTGATAGGAATATGTTATATTGGTGCCCCAAGTCAGCCTCTGCAGGAAAGAGTGCGTTGTGAAGTGCTGTGGCTAGGAGCAAGGGAAAGCCATCCCCAGGGTTTGTACTGGAGTCCCTTGAGCAGTCCTGTAGATTCACTTCATATATAACTTTGTATAGGAAAAATAGGATGGACAAGTGTAAACAGAACTATTAGACAGTTACGGTGGTCCTCAAAATCATTCTAATGCTGTCCATGGTAATGTTTCTGTCTCCATGAAGTACCACTGCACAGTATTCCTGTAGCCCTTCGCTCACCCTACGCAGCAGTGCAGTAACTTTCCCTGCTTAAAGCACGCACCAGTGTGGTGATTTGGTATGACAATGATTACGAAATACTCCAGCAGTTTTAATTGACTGATGTTGAGATCATATCACCAGAAACAGACAAGATCTTATCTCACGTATGC
Source organism: Bambusicola thoracicus (assembly GCA_002909625.1). Taxonomy (NCBI): domain Eukaryota; kingdom Metazoa; phylum Chordata; class Aves; order Galliformes; family Phasianidae; genus Bambusicola; species Bambusicola thoracicus. The sequence continues at coordinate 6,167 of PPHD01009552.1, forward strand.
CTTCCATCCCACCTGGCTGCTGCAGTATTTATGGTAATAGGGACCGCAGACAGTAGCCAAGTATTAAGTCCTCAGCCCTGCTAGCTGCACTGAGAAGCACACCGTAATATCACAGGCTGCTGGCCGCCTTTCCCTTCCAGTGCAGCAGTGACCAATAAATAAATAAAGGTTCAGCTTTTTGCTGGGTACAAAACAAGGAGTTCTCAGCATTTTAGGATTTCTTATGAGAAATAGTACAGTAATTCAGCAGTTAAAAACCCCTAGAGCTCCATACTGTATCTGAAGAAATTACCATAGAAATCCAAAGCAGCATTGCGCCTCCTGTATGCATAGCAGGCACACTATTACCTCCTCCTTTGTTGCTGCTGCAAACATTTACTTGAAGAGACCTTATTGTCAATGAGTTTTTGACAGAGGTCAGAGTATTTCTGAGTGAAACTGAAAGAGGTCTGGGACTCGCATCAAACAGCTGACAGCATCCACAATGGCGTGTTTACTCATCCTGCATGCTGGAAAAATTAATTAGAAGTGTTGTGAGATGTTTTGAGCCTGCAAAAGCCTTCTGTGCTGTTGGTAATGAGCGTGCAGTGCTGCTCCTGCCCCTGGGTGGAGGAGGACCGCAGCCGGCAGCGGATGGCTGGGGTTTGTTTGGTAGGGATGGGACTGAGTGCTGCACAGCCTTTGGGACGGCAGCAGTTGGGCTGGAGAAAATGTACAGCTCCTATAACACCTATAGCAACATCTGTATTTCCTTTGCAGCCAAGATTTTTTACAAGGTCCAAGGCTGCAAATCTGTTCATTTGGTGCTGTTATAAATTCTTCCCAGCATTAAAATACTCATCCTGACAGAAGGTTAACTGTTTCAAGAGCACATGCAGAAATGTGACTGATCCATTGCATCGCTCCATCGCGCCCGTTCTGTTTGGACTTCGGAGGTCTCAGCATGTGCTCAAATGCTGTCCTGCAAGGAAAGGAAGACCTCAGGGCAGGAATCAAAGCTGGTGTTGGTTGTTCTTTATTTCATAAGCAGGCATACACTCAGGGCTGGGTTCTGGCAGTACCTTCCTCCTGGTTTGGGTCATGGTAATAACTGGACGGAGCACTTTGTCCTTTTGGGTCATAATGCTGAAACCTCTGAAAGGCTTTACAAACTCATGAAAAAATGCTGCAGAATTTAATGAGGTGCCGTAACTGTTTTATAGACTTCTGGAACTTTCCTGTAGAATTGTTGTCATCTTAGGGAAAGGTTCATCTACCCATGTGTATGTGTGTGTGTGTATGTGTATAAAAAAGCCTTGTTTTTCCTTTGATTGATTCAGGATTATTGCAGTCAGAGGTGATTTATTTTTTAAGGAGTCTGATTGGTTTCTGGCTTTTCTATGCAGTTTTTCGATATAGTTTTTTGGTAAGAAATACTGTGTGTGTCTTACAGGGATGGGGACTTTGGAGGCTTTGTCTAAGCTTGAGTCACTGAAGACCTTGGGTTCCTGCTGCCAAGCCCTGGCTGCCAGTGCTGACAACGGTAAGCCTCCCCAAGTGCCACTTCCTCTTTTACATCTACAAAGATGCAAACTGAAGATTGATTGGACGTTAAGACCAGAAACTTTCATTTCATGAATGTGAATACATATATACATATTAATATATTATGCTTAATATTTGGCCACTTGATATATTCATCTGGTATTTTCACTCTGTCACTCTTTACTAATGCATTTTTAAATACTTTCTCTGGAATCAGCTCAGTCTCCTCTTTCATGAACCCTTATCTCTGTCCTATGGGCATCTATATCCCTGCCCTAATGTTCCACTGTACAAGTACTGAGCTGTTTGTAGCCCTAATCATATAAAAACAGATGATTCATTACTGAAGTGGATGAAATAAGGCATTAAATATTGGCATAAAGAGAAAAGATAAACTGGTACTAGATGGTTCATCTCTATTAGCTAGAGTGTCTGGGGAGACCACAGAAATAAACCTGGGGTTATAAATACTGCCCTTGATTAGGGACCTGCAATGAGATCCAGGAGAATGAACTTGTGTGCCCTATTTAAGCCCGCAGTCTGTCTGCAGGGCTCTCGCTGTGGGATCAGGGCTGATTAGAGCTGGAACGTGTGGCAGCTGCTCTGGGTACAGCAGCCGGGGATGTGGGGCGGTGTTACGCTGCACTTAGCTGTGGGCATTCACCATCAGGAAATAACTCAGGAAATAATGAGAGCCAAAAAAATCTTGCGAGCTCTTAGGAACTGCAGTTTGGACATCATCTGTCAGCTTCTCCTGTCAGGTAGGAGCTTTAAGGATTTTATTTTAAGGAAAAAGTCAGCTGAATTCACTGGATTGCAGGAGTTGAAGGCATAAGCAGAGGATCAGACCTTGTATAGCTTCTGATCGAGCAAACAAAAAACCAAACAACGGAAAGGAGGTAAACCTATGCTGAGAAGCTGCACGCCTGCACATGGGGCATCGGTGCCTTAGGAGGCAGTGGGTAAAGGCAGGACTCCAGCACTGCTCACATTAAACACATTAAAGCTAGGAGACAAAGTCCCAAATTCTCCTTTAATGTATCAGCCCAGACCTTGAAGGTGGACCTTAAAGGGAGGCACTGCGCAGCATGTTGTCCCATGGTGGTGTTTGGCTTCTGGCACTCCTGCCTGGTGGAAGGCAGCTATGAGGGGTTCGTAGGGTTGTGCTGTCTTCTGGTCCTCCTTTGGCCCCCGGGTTGCCTGCAAGATGGGGGCAGGATCTTCTCTGGAGAAGAGTAAGAGACTCCACTTTCTGAGCATGGAGGCCCTGGCTGTTGAGAGCAAATAGGTGGGACACAACCGTGTTCCTGTTTGTTACTGAGTATGCAGGGATCCTCTGCAACCTGTGAGCTGCTGTCCATGAAATAACTGTACTCAGGCACAAATGAGACCTCCCTGGAGAACCAGGGAATCAGGCGGTTGGGGAAACAGCCCTGAGCACCACAGCTCTGCCTGCCGAGGTCGTGTTCAGCTGCATGCTGTGATGTAAGGCAGCCCTAAATTACCAGCAAACAAACACAGAATCCAGCCGCTCTTCCATTTCTCTGCTGTGTGGGCAGAAACTCATCTGGTAGCCTGTAACAAAGTGCCCAGGTGGGTAGCAAACGGGGAGGCTGTGCTAACAGCTCCTCCTGCGGAGATGCTGCGATTTACTGAATCGTTCAGAAATAACACGGGGTGCAGCGCTCTCCCTTGTTCCCTCTGCTCATAACCAAACAAAGCGTGCAACACCATCTCGTGCATTTGGGGAGAAACCCGGAATAAACACAGGCTGTTCTGGAGGGAAGCGAACGGCGGCTGCTTGCCCTCCTTTGTGCCCCAGCTGACTGCTTCCCAAAGAGTGGCAGTGAAGGGGGACCTCACAGAACTCATTTCGTTAAAATTTACACTCCTTGATTTTTGTGTCTCGTCTTTTTCCCTTTTCTAGTTTTGTAGCTATGATGCAGTATTGATCCAAAGATCTATAGGATCGTACCATGGCTCCAGGTGGGTGACAGAATTGAGGCTAGGCTTCATTTCCATTTGAATGGTGCAGAAAATAATTCCACTCTCCAGCTTTTATTGCTCAGAACATTGCGTTTCTCTCATTGCGGTGTATAGGAATTAGCTCTGGAGGAAAGAAATGATTTCTTTTTTTTTTTCTTCCCTTGATGTAGAGTGGAGCAGAAAGATTCAGGAAGAAGTAATGTAGGAAAACAGGCAGCAAGCTCATTGCTGTCTGAATTAGGTGAGCCTCGATTGCTCTAATGAAATGGAACTCCTCATCTCAGGCTCAGGCAGTGCTTCTGTGAGCTGCTGGTCTCCACAGCACAGATTCCCTGCCTGGCTGGCACCGTTTCCTGAAATAGCAGTGTGTGTTAAATGCAGTGATGGTGGAGGAGCACACGGCGGTTCAGCTGTGTTCTAGGTGCCAGTAGGAGGGGACGCATGAAGAAATAGAGCAGAACAGCAGGAGCTAGAAATACCTGTTGCTGGAAGATGCCTCTGCACCATCACTGGTACCCAAGCCAGCTCTGTCTGTCTGTGTGAGCCACTGTCATTTGCAACTGAGACCTGCTCCTGCATCTCAAGCTGCCTGGGACAGGCTCCTCCTGTGCCTGAGAGCATAGCACAGCATGGTCCTTGCTGGGGCTGCAGTGACAGCTGGCCTGAGGCTGCGTGTGTTTTGAAGAAAGGCTGCAGGCTGTATTAAATACTGGCTTCAGAGACCAAAGGAACCTGCTGGTTCTGGAGCAAGGGCAGGAGTGAACTTGCAGGTGGGAAAGAAAATAAGTGACAGTGAAAGAAGGTGTGCCTTCTCTAGATTCATGGTGCCTCGCTAATGGGTGCAGGGATGATACCACCAGGCTGGAGGATAAGAGGTGATAAAGCTGCTTTTTGTCAAATCTTGTCCTAGTGCTCCTTTGAAATCATCAAATTCTTGGCTGGCTGGCAAGTTGGCTTGTACTTCCCACCGTCCCCCCTCTAAATAAAGGACTAGCTCATGTCTCAGTGGCTAAGGATAGCAATTGAAATGGTGACCCATACTGGACTACAGTATGGACATAGCTCTTTCAATTTGCTGTGTGAATTTAGTAAATCAGAAGTAATTCCTCTGCAAGAGAAGTAGGCTGCCACCTGCTCACGAACTCGGCACCCTTAAGTCACACATCTGGTATTATATTCTGCTAAAAAGTTTTCAATGGAGTTATTTCCTGCTGAAAGGGAAAGAAGGGAGGAATTCAGTACCGTGCCAAGGAAATGGTGCTGCCCCATGTCCAGCCAGGGAAGAAAATAACCAGGACATGACTTCCAAAATCCAGTGGTGTGCCCTATCTGAGCAACACAGCTTACAGGTCAGAGAGATGCTTCTATGAGAATACCTGTACTCACGGAGCATTTACTTTTAACATAGTGTAGATGCTTCTACTGCCAGGTGTCACTTTAGTTATGGGATATAGCAGTGGGATTTTCTTCCCCCTTCCCTCCTTTCTCTCCTGTCCCTCCTATGCACCCAGTTTGTCACACCCATCAGAGCTGCTGTGGGGGGGTCTCTTGCAGTGCCAATCACGTTGGCACCCGGAGCAGGGCCTGCTTCAGTGCTTCTGGATGAGTGTTTGAAATGCACCATTCTCTGGCTGTAGGATTTGTGCGTCCTGTCAATGACAAGTGGAGCAAATATTGACAGTGCCTCTCAAAGACTCCAGTTACTATTGCTCTTGTTAATTCAGGGCAAAATTAATCCTTGTGCCAAAGACCCGTGTTAGTCTGTGCTATTGAAACAGCTGGTTGGTGTATGGATTAGTTGCTTTGCTCATTTACTTTGTACTCATAATTTGTGCCATCGAAAAAGTTTTAGTTCCCGTACTTTGTAATCTGGGATTTGAGAACGTGGAATCATCATAGAAGTCTACAGCACAGAAGCAATGCATGACGCACTCATTCCCAGCTTTTCTTCAGCTCCCAGGCCTTGGAAAGCCTCGAGGGCTTCAGGGGGTGGATGGGAAGGAGGACGTGGAGGCTTTTTTTCAAATAAATTTCTAGTTTGAGTTGTGTGCAAACTAAGCCATAGGCCTCACTGCATCAGTCATCATTGGATCCCAGATCCTGCACAAATCTAATGAAATTAAAATAATAATAATAATAATTGGGAGTGCGGGGAGGTGGAGACCAGGTTTGCAAGAACCAATTTGTTGTTTTCTTCCTGCCAGCTGTCGGGTAATGTGCTGCAACTCCATCTATCTCTTTAAAAGATGCCGATGGATATAGGGGGGAAAAAAAAACAACACAAAACTGAAAAACAGACCTGGAAAAAAAACCTGGATTAAACTGTCACTCATATTCACAATCTGTCCAGGAAACTCATCCATGCCCCTACAGGTAGCTAGTTATCCCATCAGGAATTTCATATTCTTGTCTGAATCCTGGAACACAAATTGGTCCGGCGCTATGGGTCTGCCTTGATTAGGGTCTGCTGACACAGATGTCCACAGCATGGGCTCCCAAAAAAGCCTGCTTAAATAACTGCTTCTTTCCCCAAAGGGATCAAAGGTTGAGATGATCTTTCTAGATCTTTAGCCAGGCTGTGCAAAGCATCTGTAAAGTGTAATCCTCCAACCTTTCTTTCCCTCCCTCCTTTTTTTTTTTTTTTTTTTTTTTTTTGGTAAGGATGGTATAAGTGGAGTTTAAGGGTTTATCTTTCTTTTCTTTATAGAGAGCAGCTATTATTTGTAAAGAACCCCTGAAAAAGAAAGCGCAGCCCTGCCTTTCTGAGAGACAGTTGGGTTTTGGCTGCTCTGTCAAGGATAAAGCCCGGAATATCACTGTATACTTGTGCAAACATCTAATGTTGACACCTTTTGCCAGGTGCTGTTGTGGCTTCCTTTTCCTTGATGAACAAAATCCTCCTGTGACGTGGCCTCTGAGCGTCATTATAATTAAAAGAACGTTCAATTTGAGCTATTGTCATTACACAATACAAAGTTCAGCACCACCGAAGGTTGATTTCATTGATTCTGTATTGGGTACTCCGTGGAAATAAGTTACCTTGACCCAGACACGGGATCGGCAGCGGAAGGCACAAATGGCCTGGCTCCACTCCTTGCTCACACTGCTTGCTAGTGGCAGCTTGCACAAACCACTTGTCCCAGTGTTTCTGTATTAAAGCATGCTGTTTCAAGATCACTCCAGTTATGGAATTATCTTCAGCTTTAAATAGCAATACAAGATTTTCAGCCTTGGTAGAAAAATACCTGCAGGAAAGAGTTACATACTACAACGCTTGCTAGAATTACAGTTCTCAGTGTCAGAAAGGAACCTTGCTCTTCTTGTGTTTTGGTTCTCTTTGGTTGCTTTTCCTTTGTACCTGTACTGCTCAAACCTGCACATATCTTTTTTTTTTTTTTTTTAGGGCAGGGTTTGTTTCATTAAGAAACAACCAGCTCTCATCATCAAATGGTTATTCAACACAGTTATTGCTGTGTATTCAGGAGCCTGAATGTTGACCTAAAATCAGCTCTTCTCAGTGTAAGATGCGTTCTCCAAGCACTGGTGAGAATCATTTGTGTTCTCTGTAGCAGGGTGCTGTAGTGCATGCTTCACTGCCCTGCAGCAAGGCTGGGCAGGAGAAACTGGGGGTGGAAATGATGGTAGGGAGAATGGGTGTGGGAAGTGCCGAAATTCTGGGCAGTAGAGAGGCACGTGGGCAAGAGCATGGGAATGATTGATCTTTGGAGGATTTTTTTCTAGCCTTTATATTAGCATTTTCACTTTGTGGAAGAGTCATATTTCATTTTTCCCTAGAGTGCCTCTTTGCATCAAAGCCTCTGTTGTTTCAGTATAATTAACTATTAATAATCACCAAGGATTGAATTGGGTGGGAGAGGGTTCCTGGGCAGCTCGCCTGTCTCCAGAGGAGGCTCTGTGCCCATGTGCTGGGGAGATGGATGAGGTGCTGGGTGGAGATGGAGCAGGGATGCAGCTTCTAAGACTGAATCCCATCGTGGGAGCAAACAGAAGGTGTGGTTTGTGTGCATTTGAACCTTGCCTGCTCCAAATACATTGCCTTTCCTATTACATCAGAGCGTCTCCAGTCCTGTAGTAGCCTTGTGCATTTTCTAGCAAGTGTGTTGTGAGCCTTAAAGGGAAGATCAAAGCCATGTGCTTGATAGAAGATCTGGCTGTGAGATGCCCTCACAGGAAGAGCAGAGAGCCGGATTACAGAGGATGCTTGTGTCTGGACTTTGCAGGCAGACCTGTGCCGGTGAGGTTAGGAATGCAAGTGAGGTTTGAATTGATCTGCGTGGTTTATTTTGAATTAGATGCTACCCAGGGGTGATGTCCCACTGCCCGGCGCTCCTGGGATGCCACTGAGCGGGATGGAGGGCAGGGAACACAGCAGCTTTCTCTGTTGGTGGTGTTCAGCACTCCCCGAGCTGTCTTGGAGAGGAGAAAAGAGCTGGTTGGGAAGGAAAAGTGTTACCAGTTGTTTTGACAGAAGAAGCAAACTGCCTGGGAAGATCTTGTTTTCTTATTATGTGACTGCTGCTCGGCTTATTGCTACCTCATTAGCAAGGAGTTACCTAATTAGCAAGGCAAGCTGTTAATTGTGCATCGCATTACTCAGCTTTAAAAATTCTTTTAGATGTTAAAGATCTCAGCGATAAGGAATTGCCACAAAAGTGTTTTCTTGCAGGCTAGGTTTCTTGCAGCTGCCGGAGCAGAACAGATCACGAACTGCTGTCAGCACCACGTTTGGAAGGATGGCCGAGTTTCCTGTGACAGAGTTGGCACTAATGAACAATCATCGTTTTTTTAAAATATAATGGGAAAGACTTGGGAAGGTTAATAAGGCAGCAGAACCCCTGCGCGCCGCATCAGCTTTGAGAAGAGAACAAAAACTACATGTTTGCTAAAATAACTTTAAAAACAAATAACATCGACTTTCCACACCTAGCGGAGACCAAATTTTCACTTGCCTGCATGCCTGCTCTCCCGGCATGCTGGGGCCTGTCGCCGTTCCGGCTCTCCCCAGGACAGTGTGACTTTGATTTTTGACCGCTGGGCAATCTTTTTCATCAGATGGAGTTGGATTGCAAGGTGGAAATTAGGTGTCCCTGCCTCTTCCCACTCCTTCAGCTCACATGAAAATTTTGTGTTGAGGACATGCGGCCACTTCCTACTGGCCCCACCGCGTGAAGCTTTGATTAGCAATTATTTCTGAGATATTAAAGAACACAATAGATGTTGCAGGGCTCTGCATTCTCCATTGTGATTATTAAGGGAAACGGAAGGCTGTGGTTGCAATTTGATCGTTATTTCTGCATGTCAGAATGTAACTTACTGGCATAGCCCTATGATAACGTGCGTGTGTGCTTGTGTACCGAGTGCTTGTGAGTGTTAACTTCGTCTTCGTTTGCACTGATTAGCTGGATTGCTAATTATACGTGTGGGGAACAACAGAGTGAAGCAGGTAATACCAAGTGCTTTGCTCTTCCAGTCTTAGTGGTGTCTTTACCTCACCCTGCTCCTCTCTGAGTATGAGCAAGGACTTTTGGGTAAGGGAAAATAAACCTTCCGGAGCGTGGTTTCTCTTGGGGTGAAACTGGAGGCAAAGAAGAAGCGCTCATATCCCTGATTGCACCGTGGGTTAAAATCCTTATTCGATAGCCAATAAATTACACACAAATAGTTACTATTGCCAGAGTGAGCTGGCAGTTTGCAGAAGGGGGTATGTGGTATCTCAACGTGCAGCCAGTTGTAAAGGCTTGGGAAAAAAATTTCAACTGCACATTATCTGAGTGAGCTTCCATATTTTACCATGACACCGACTCTGAGACTCATTTCCCTGGGTTAAGTAGTGTGGGGTGAAGTATCTGCAGCTCTCCTTCTCCCTATCCATCTGCTGCGGTATTCTGGGCATTTAACCTGGAGCGCTTGCTGATGTATGACCAAATCAGAGAAAAGAGGCCACACTGTTTAACCCTCTCCCTTTGTAGCTGCACTTAATGAATGTCACACAGGCCCACTATAGAAATGATGGAACATCCATTCTGGCAGCATGAACAGAGCCCACCGCGCAATGATATGGTGAAATATGCTGAAAATATTCACAGGAGCCCGTGAACATAAACCCATGATTATTTTTTTCCCTTAAATCTCTATTTTAGCTGGTTTTCCCCCATATGGAAGTGCAGTTCCCAGCACTGTCTTCTTTTCTGAAGGGAAGAAAAAAGGTATGTTCGTTTTAATGCGACTATACCACAATTGCTAACTTATGCTAACCAGCATGTAATGATGTTGTCCGTGCAGGTCTTCTTGTCTTTCTAAAAAATGTCTTGTATACAAGATTGCAGGTCTTAATGACTCTGCCCAGTAATTCTTGGGCTAAATTTAAAGGTGCTAAAAGTAGGTCTGTACCTTCTTCTGCAGCGGTTATTCTCATGCAGATATGTGCTGTCTGCTGGTCCAGTTCTGCATTCACTGATGGGAAGGTGACCTGCTAAGAACTTGTGCCTTCTGTAGGGTCCTTCATTCGCCCTGGATGCGGGCAGGACGAACTGCGGGTGAGAAGGAAGGAGTATGTAACTGCAGAGCTGCTCCTGTTGGGAACTGCAAAAGCCTCCTCTTCACTCCTTTCACCATTTCACGCATCTTTATCCCCATGGTTCAGGCTCCATCTTAGCACCCCTCACCTCCAGCCTATCGCTGTATCTCCTCCTCCCTTTGGACGCTGCTTGTGTGATCAGAATTCAGCATGGGAGAAAACAGCAGAACTCGCTCTTGACTTGAGCAGCTGTACAACCCCCCCCCATGTCACCTCAGTCTCCCAAAAGCACCGTGATTCATCAACCCAATGTAAAGATAAATAAGTCTGCCTCGCTTCAAAAAAAGAGAGAGAGAAAAAAAAGCAACCCCCAAACAAACAAAGAAATGATAAAAACCCAAGCAAACAAAAATCAAAAGCCCACATGTAAAAAGCCATTGCTTAATTTCTTGTGTTGGGTTCAGTTTCGTTCTGGTCACAAATGTCTGTCAGCTGTTCTGCCAAAGACAACGGGAAGTACAAAACATATAGAATGATTTCCACCACGTTCCTTTAGAGGATGCTGAGTTCCATTGGTGATGTCCATAGAGTTCCTCCCCAAAGAAGTACACATGCACCCTCAGAGTGCTTTCCTAGCTGAGGTGCTCTTCATTTACAAAGCCAGCCGTTTATGCTGAGAGAAGCTTGGATCCAAATCTTTGCTTCTCTGAGAGCATCAGCGAAGTCAGCATGAGTGTGTGTGAACATGAGCTGTGTAAATAAAAGGACGGTGCACTATCACTGGGACCTTCACTGCACTCCAGCTATTGAATTGTCTCATCATAACTGCTCGTTATTAACCAAGTGCTGTAATTCCAGCTCAAACTCCTCCTTTGTTTACTAGAGATGTGCTAAAGAGCTAGTGCTGAATACTTCATTTTCAGCCTTCTAACTACATATATATTTATGGAAGGACCAAGCACTGTTTGTCTCAAGGGTCTGTAGGTAGGTGATGAGCAGCTGAAGTGTGAATCTCCATTTCTTTGTAAAAACATTATTTTGGGTCTGTAATCTCAGAGAAAAAATCTTACAGACACCCATTTAAATAGAGAGAAAACAGAAGGCACAACTTCTCATATTCACACACTGTCTTTAGAATACGTTCCTGTGTTCAGTCTGGAGGAGGACTGGATGTGTGTGCCTTGCATGTCTGCTGCTCCGGTGTGTCAGATTAATGCACGGGGCAGGAATTTGGCCTGGTAGGCTGTAACTGTTCACCAAGTCTGGAATATCATTTTTAGCATTGATACAGGCGCTCCCACAGAAGGATAGTGACGTTAACACCATCCTGTGGCGTCTGGTCCTTTTGCTGAGGTTAAAAGGATAAAATATGCCAAGCATGGTAATGGTTTTAGTCAGGTGTAATTTGGATAAAACGGGATTTCGACAGCACGCTGTACCTGCGTTTTGTGGTGTCCTTCTCTGCCCTTCCCTGGTGGGAACCAACCTGAGGAACGTATTAAATGAAGCAGGGCACAGTGCCATCTGTCCAAGTTACCACACAGCTTCCAGTGGCCACTGATAACCGCCCTGTAGCCCCAGAATGGCTGTGTTGTGCCGTGTGATGGAGGACAGCTGCGTCCTTCAGACTGTGATGGCAGCCTTCTGAAGAAGGCTTCCCGTTAGAGGTCTTGCTGGACCTCAAGATGCTATTGGAGCCACTAGATGCGGGCTGTGCTTGCCTTCCCCTGCGGTCTTTTGCTCTGGCACACGTCTGCATGTGCATGGTGATGTGTGGGCTGTCCTGGAGCCGCTCGCACCATTCCCAACACCAGGCAGGCCTGACAGAATGGGCGGCCCAAGATAAATAGGCGCCTTCTGTGCACAGCTGAAAATCGAACCGTCCCCATGCTCATCTGGAGCCGGCACTGAATGGATTGTCACGGGAGCCTGGGGACGTGGGGAGAGTGTCACTGGGGCACCGCCACGCTCAGCCTGGCCTTCTGCAGAAGAGGCTGCAGGGCCAGCACCAGCTCCTGCGGCCCGAGGATTGCAGGCGCCTGGATCTGTGCCAGCAGCACCCAGCTGCAGCTGGGCCAGGGACAGCCAGCACTGCTGCCACACAGCATATGGGGCCCCGCGGTGGTGCGTGGGAGGGGGCAAGAGGAGCTGGGGGAGGGAGAGGCATGCATATAAATCATTATTGGCGAACATCTCAGCTCTTGAGCCAGGCTGTCGCTTGCCGCTGCTCATGGTGCAGCCCAGACATAAATCATAATTCCCCTACAATAGATCCTTTTGCAGCCGCCATCAGGAAAAGTGTGTTGGTTTTATCGATTTTTTGACACCGGGGCCCTGGCAACGGCCGCTCTGAATCATTATGAAATGAAACTGATTAGGAATTCATGGAATACTAAATAAACTTTACGAGCCCGTTGTAAGTTTTTTGATGCATGGGGAGCGGAAAATGAAAACTAATGATATAAAAATTACACAGCGTGCTGAGTATTATTATACTGCTATTGATTTGTTTCAAACTGTACATCAAAATCGAAGTGTGCTGGGTGTGCTTGGCTGCAAGGCTGATGCTCAAAAGCTTTTGAGTGGTTTTTTTTCCTTAATGCTGGCTCCAGCATTTTTGCCAGCCGGAGAAGGTTAGTGGCACTGCAGAGCTGGAGCGCTCTGTGCGCCCTCCTGCTCTTCTGAAGGCACTCTTTGCATGGTTATCACTGACTTTATTCTCCTCCGCGCGTGTGGATTCTCATGAGAGAAAAATATATTGATGAGGATTTCAGCCTAAGTGGATAACTCCCCACACGCACTTCTGCTCTGGGGAATTTTACTTCTGTTCCTTAATAGCCAACATGGTGAGAGGAGCCCGAGACACTTGACAAACATTTATGCAAAACTGCACAAAGGGATCATTTGTTCTGCCGCTAACTGCAGCCACCTCGGGAGCGAAGGGTAACAGCTGGTTGTGATGCTGCCCATCAGCTTGGGGCAAGAGCAGATCGCTCACAGTGCGAAAAGGTACTCTGTAAACAGACAATATGACCCAGCCTTAAAATCGGTGGAAATAAGGAGCAGAAATGGTGCCATCTATTTACTGTTTTTGACAGCACAATTTGAAGAAAATTAAAATGATGATTAAAAAAAAAAAAAAAAAAAAAAAAGAAAGCCTCAAACCTAAAAAGGCTACAGTTGTTTTGGTGTAGTCATGGAACAAAGTGCTGAATAAGAGTGAAGTCAGATGTATGGCTAGCATTGGCATTGCTTGTCTGTATTGAAACAAAAAGGACCGCAGAACAGATCCATCGGGGCTGGAAGGTCATCCAGTCCAACCAACCCCTGCTAAAGCAGGCTGTGCAGGAGCCTTGTGCATCAGCTTGCTGTGCCCATAGGTAACCAGCTTCTTTCTCAATGGTCTCTGTGCTGCTTGTTTCCTATTCTGTAAAACAAACACGGGAGCTGTGCTGCTGCGTATAAAGCATTGTTTGGAAAAGGTTTTCTTTATTCTGGTGCAAAGAAAAATTTAGGATTTTAGAAATTTCAGCTGGTGTAAATGGAATCAGCAGGTGATGGAAGCAGCTGTAACAAACAGGCTGTGGCTGAACCTCCCAAATGCAGGAGCAAACCTCACTCCTGCATAATTGATGCCTTACCATTGCTGACATGGGCACAAGCCTTTTGGGTGTAAAGAGCTTCAAGTGTCCTCAACTGTGGGCCAAATACTTAATCTTTAACAGGGCTTTGCAAATTTAATGGCTTTGAGATTCTCAGGGTGATGTCCCTGCACTAGTGGCTCATGTGAGAGCTGTGCTGAAGCCGTGGAGGTAATCCCATGTCAGTGCCTCCTGTGAACACAAGTTCAGTAGGGCTGTAGTGAAGATCTTGGGGAATCTTTGAAAGTGAGTTTGTGTGGAAGGGCAGAAACTACTTCTTTAAGCCAGTGATTATGCAGTAATAGCTGGTCGTGATATCCAATGGCCTCAACTCCTCGAAGGGAGACGGATGGGCTCTGGTTGGGCTGTGCCTGCTGCTGTTGGTTCACCTGGCAGCTCAGCTGTGCTGTAATGCAGGAGACTTCTTAAAGGTAGGCACCTGTGGCAGCTCTGCTTCTAACCACCAGTGCTAGTGATCATCTCTGGCCTAAGCATATTGCCTGTAAATGAGAATGTAATACTAGTGAGTAGGGAGAAAATCCAGCAAAATCAAGAACAAGAGAAAAGGAGGAAGCTTAAGCAACTGGAAATAAGCTGCTGATCCACAGAGGCTAAGCTGCCATGTCCCTTGGTATTCTCCTGAGATGTACTTCTCTGTAAGTAAACCTCATGAAGCTCCTTCTGTATTG
>PPHD01009553.1:0-20542 GCA_002909625.1 Bambusicola thoracicus
GGATGAGCATTTAGGGAACTATGAGAGTTCTAGGAACACAAGAAGGAAGGTATATTTAAGCGGATGCTTAACACACAGTATTTTAGAGGAAGGAGAAGATGCTACGGAGGCTACTAACACTGCTGTGCCTTTTCTGTACACTGCCTTTCTTTGGTGAAAGGACCGTGCCACTGAGTGTTGTGGTGGAAATGTGCGTGGTTGTCTTGCAGAAGTTTGAAACTGTGGTTGGAGAAAGAGGGGCGCAGATGAGTGGAGGGCAGAAGCAGCGAATAGCAATTGCCCGTGCTCTGGTTCGCAACCCTAAAATTCTTCTGCTTGATGAGGCAACATCAGCTTTGGATACTGAGAGTGAATCCGTTGTGCAGGCAGCACTGGACAAGGTCAGTGTTGCTCATTTATTTAAAGAGCTGCAAGAAATTGTGATTCCTAAAAGGCTTAAAATAAACCTGAAATTGCAAATATTCTCTGCTTGTTCAAAGGATTGGAAGCACTTTGGAAGTGCCCATGGAATTAAGTTAATGATATTAAGAGTCAGACTGAACTTCAGCAGGCTTTCCCAAACAAGTTTCAGTCTTTGGAAGCGCTCAGTGCAGACTACTGTTCCCAAGCAGGAATCTATACGGGTTATGTTCTTGTTAATAGCAAAGTAATTCAAAACCTGCTTGGTTGGGTTTTCAGGAGTGGTAGCTATATGTTGACGGCTGTCTAGACATACCTTTTAAAATACCTAAAGAACTGAAAAAAATAGCCAATCCTGTATTTCTTGCCTGCTCTAAACAATTATGTGAACTGCTTACAAAGTCATTCTACCTATTTCTCAGGCTGAATCAGTCACATATCAATCACTTTTTCTTTTTTAACTCCGTTTCTCTCTCTCATTATATATACATCTCTGCTTATCATCCTTTGGGCAAACACAAATTATCAACATTGCATACAAATTTCCAGTGCTGACCCCAGTTTATCTGTGGACAGTATCTTTAGAAAGCATCTCCTCTTCATATGCCCTTTTGCCTCTGTAAAAGTACCTTGCTTTACCCGCTCTATATGGTCATGTCTGGGAGAATCAGACAACAGAATTGAAGTTCTCATCTATAAAAATCTTTTAGTCTGATAATTTCTACTTGAACACCAAACTACCACTAGCTGCAGTGACTGAGGCTCTGTCTACTGGTCCTAGTTTCTGATAATTCACACTGCTCTGCGATGCTATGCTATCTGGCATACTCAGGGATCTTTCCCCCAAACCATGCTCTATAAAAGTGAAACCCAGAGACAGTAGGGCAGAGAACTGCTGATTAAGACACATTCAGTGGGATCCCAACTGATTGCTGCAATGTAAGACTTATACAGCTAGTTTAAACAAGTTACATAGCCTCTAACCTCTCCAGCCTATCTTTAAAATGTCATATGATGAGATGACGCTCCCTGTTGATGCACCTCACACAACATACCGGAAAAGCTTGCTCAGACTAGACTAGCTCTGAAATTGCTATTGTTAAGCAAGAGGAAGCCAAACTGTTGTGTGCCCAGTATGTACTTGTCCTCCTGTTACCTACTTTTTTTCCTCTCTCTTTCTGTACTGAACACATATCTCTATAAAAGGTTTACATCAGATGTAGAATAGCCTGCTTTTCCCTAAAGTCTTTACCAAGCTTCTGCTTCTCCATTTACCATTTACAGGGGTGGAGCATTCTGCTTTTAATGATTAAGGTCAATAGCTTGATTTTCTTCCACATTTTGATGTGATTTTACCCTTTTAAGATTGTCTTAGTAAAACAAAGCTTTCAGACTACCAAGAAAAGTTGTTATAGAATGGTTTAAATTGGCGTAATTTCCAGTTCTTAAATCATGTAACAATATTAAGATAACAGAATTTCAACCTAAATCTGACAAGAATATTCCACGCATAACAGTTTTCACTGAATTATGTAAAGATTGGATTAACTCGCTGAGTTATTAGATATTAATACCAATTTATTTCAGAGCGCACTGTCAAAATGTGCTGGAAAACTATCTTTGTTATGTCTAACTAAATATTTATGGTATTTATTTTATTATTAATGAATGGTCAAAAAGATGTAAAAATAATATGGTAAGAGAAGTATGATTTTAAATGCAGTGTTAGATTAATATTTTCAACTAAGCGAATGTGTAGTTAACAGAATTGCAAAATTATTTGTGTTGAAAGGGACCTTTAAAGGCCATCTAGTCCAACTCCACTGCAATGAGAAGGACACCTACAAATACATCAGGTTGCCCAGAGCCCTGTCTAGACTGACCTTGACTGTTTCCAGGGATGGGGCATCCACCACCTCTCTGGGCAGCCTATTCCAAAAGCAATTAAAATTACTTTGTAAGTGACAAATTTGTAATACTTGTGAAATGCTCTGAAATATAATTGTTACTAACATGCTAAGTGGTTGTCTTTTTTGTTTGTTTGTTTCAGTAAAATTGGATACCTAACCTGGAAGAATATTGAATGAGAAATTTAAAAAAACAAAAACACCTTTTGATATTAATGTTTAGAAGATTACCAGAGTACTTTAATTTATATTAAATCTGTTTTTCTATTAAATATGTCTTGCAGTATTTTATTTGTTACATTTTTGCTTTAGATTACCTCCGAACTGAAAAGTAGTCTGAAATTCAGTATTTCTTAATTGAAAATTCTGATCTTTATTAGAACACCATTGCCATGGCAAATTTTTTTCAGTTAAAATATTTTGTTTAACCTTGATATGAAGTGAGGAAATATTAAATGTACCTGACAATGCTAATGTGGAGCCATCATTATAATGTCTGCAGATCAGGAAGGGCCGCACTATACTTGTTATTGCTCATCGTCTGTCAACAGTTCGAAATGCAGATCTTATAGCTGCATTTGAAAATGGTGTCATCACAGAACAAGGGACTCATGATGAATTGATGGGACAGAAGGGAGTTTACTACAAACTTGTTAACATGCAGGTAGCTTTTTCATTTTTTTTTCCATAGCTTTCATTATGCTGTATGCTGCTGAATTGTTCCCAAAAGTACCTCCAACATTGCATTGTTTTCTCAGTAGAAAAACTCTAGGGAAAAAAACCTTTCCTGAGGAGTGCTGAACTTCATAAGAAGAAAAAGAAGTAAAGGTAAAATGTGCAAGTTATGAAGAGAAAAATTTTTTAAAACATATGACATTAAAAACAAAGTATGTGAGCAAGTTGAAATGAAGATTGTGGTAACAAAAACAAAGTTCTGGAGCTGATAACTTCTCAGATTCCTTTTCCAACCTATAGAATCGTGAAATAACTCAGGTTAATGGATCTTGGTATCTTGTCTAGTCCAGCTCCTTCTGAACACAGGAAGGAGTCTGAGGTCCAAGGTTGCCAGGGCCATGTCTTGTTGGATTTGGAATGCCTCCAAGGATGGAGACTCCACACCCTCTGCAAGCCACTGCTCCAGTGCCTCATCACCCTCATTGTGAAAATGCAAACTCTTACACAAGTACTTTTCCAAATCACCAGAATTATAGTGACTCAGTCTTCTGCGGTTTTGTCATTCAGACATGTCTATCTAGAATATTTTCATTCTCTCTCAAACTGTCTTCTAAACATCTCAGTTTCTATGAGGTCTTAACTTTGAAATAGCTTGTAGTCTTCATGTCTCTTTCATCATGCTGAAGACTCTTCTCTTATTGACCTTATGAATCATAGAATGGCCTGGATCAAAAAGGACCACAATGATCAATGAGTTTCAACCCCCCTGCTATGTGCAGGGTCGCCAACCACTAGGCCAGGCTGCCCAGAACCACATCCAGCCTGGCCTTGAATGTCTCCAGGGATGGGGCATCCACAGCCTCCTTGGGCAACCTGTTCCAGTGTGTTACCACCGTCTGCGTGAAAAACTTCCTCCTAAGATCTAACCTAAACCTCCCCAGTCTCAGCTTAAAACCATTCCCCTTTGTCCTGTCACTATCAACCCATGTAAACAGTTGCTCCCCCTCCTGTTGATATGCTCCCTTCAAGTACTGGAGGTCTCCCCAGAGACTTCTCCAAGCTAAACAAGCTGATTGAACTGCTCTGAAGGAGTTCTTCTCCTAGTCTGTATAAATACCTGGGATCACCCCAGCTATGTGTTGTCAGAACGGTTTAACATGACAACGAGAAAAAAATTCTAGCTAATTTTTTTTTCTCCTTTTAAGTGTTAATACAATTACATTTTTTCTGCAGAGTATAGAGAGGACTTGATAAAACTTCAATATTTGCTTGTGGTTTTGTAAAATTGCACAGTTCCCACCAATCTTCCATTTACCTAACAGAAAAACTATTGTTGTTTTTATTTAGAACTGATCATCATTTGAATGTACAGGATAATATGGCCATAGGTGACCTTTAGCATCGTATTGTGTTTCATTTCAGGCATCAGAAACTGATGATCAGTTACAGGAAGAAGGTAATACATCGAGTGTCTCAGAAGAGGCACTGAATGGATCAGTACTGACTGGACGGAAAAGACAGTCCACTCGGAAAAGCATTAAAAGGTTCAGAATACAGAATGATGAGCTTGATGTAAAAGCTGATCAGCTTGTGAGTGTCTGTATATTCTTACCTGCATATGTTTTCCATAACTAATGGGACAAGAAAGAAACATGATCCCGCTCAACAGGGAGTGACTTTTAACAAAACCTTTTAAAAACCACAGCCTACCAGCCTACCTACCTGGCTCAGGACTGATGAAAGGACAGAACAGTTCTTCTCTGCAAGAAGG
The DNA here is from genome assembly GCA_002909625.1 of Bambusicola thoracicus. NCBI lineage: Eukaryota > Metazoa > Chordata > Aves > Galliformes > Phasianidae > Bambusicola > Bambusicola thoracicus. The sequence goes on from PPHD01009553.1 coordinate 4,753, forward strand.
GTTCTATGGAAACACTCTTTTCCCTTGAAGCTAAATCTATTCTATTGTGACACTAAAAACAGTTTAATTGAACAATATTATGAAACAAATTTACTTCAGCATGGGAATAGCTTAAGTGGCAAGTTAGTTTATTTAGTTGTAGAGCAAAACCGGAAACAGGTAATCGGTCATAAAAATAGAGAATACTTATTTTTGTCTAGCATGAATATGCATTAGCAAAGAAATTATTTACAATGAAGATACAGTTATCATTTTGGTGAATGAGCTAAAACTACAAGACATTATTTTCAGCTGTAAGGAGCAATTTATACAACATTCAATACCATCAAATGGAAAAAGTGGTCTAAATTCCCAATTTCTTTTTCCCAGGATGGTCTCACAAAGCATAGATGGAGTTTGTGACTAAGCCTTTGAGAGAACATATTCATTCATTGATCTTTTTCTACATTTTATGTTATTAATATCGGTTACTGAATAACAGAATTTCTGCAGTTAATTAATTTTTAAAGATCAAATCGTTTGGATTTTCCCTACATAGAATATGAGATAGAGAGCAGATCACAAGTAGTACATATAACCCTCATTTTTCTCCATTGATGTATTATATTTATTCTGATGGAATCTTTTTATTCCAGGATAAAAACATGCCTCCATCTTCATTTTTTAAAATTATGAAATTGAATAAAACTGAATGGCCTTACTTTGTTGTTGGAACTTTATGTGCAATTATCAATGGGGCCTTACAACCCATATTTTCAGTCATGATTTCAGATGTTATAGGGGTAAGTATAAAATCAAAAAGTAAGAACTCTATCTGCTGTATCTTTCGTTGTTGTTTATTGTTTTTATAAACCTTGAATTGGTTTAGCACAATTGAATTAAATGCTACATTTTTTTCAATTTGCCTGCAAAGGTGAGAGGTGGGTGAAAGTCCATGCTGTGGAGAATGCTGAATTTCTGCTCAGTCTCACAGAACAATGAGACACCTCTGTTGTCTTTGAGCAGATTGGCTCACCAACACTGAGGTGAGGAGAGGTTCTGCTGTGATCTCTCTGAAACTGCTTCATCCTCATAACCTTCAAAGAAGGCGCTCTCATTGGCCCCATTAATGTGAGCAGTGCAGGCATGGAAGGTGATCCTAGTGCTGTCTTCCCTACCTGTGCCCACCATAGCATTTAGAAGATACAGTGTGAATAAAAGCAATGCAAAAGCGACAGAATGAAATGGATGTAAGGTAGACTTTCCATTATAGAGACAATTTCTGTAAACCTAAATTTATGCTGTTAGAAAATGAAATTATATGGTTAAACACAGGGCAGGTTATTTGCACTGGTGGGAATTTTTGAACGTTTTCTGTCCAAACGTTATTTTGTTGGAAACGTATTGATGTTGATATAGTGCAGGACATTATTATTGATTTAACAGTGCAGGATAGAGAGAAAGTTAGTGAGAGAATGTCTGTGTGTGTTTTATATGCAGTTTTACGTATGCCACTCACATTTGATGACCATGTTTAAGTTTTGACTGTGTTCAGATGAGGCTCTCAGCCTTGTTTTCTCACATTTTTAACAGTTTCACCACAAAATAAGAAAAAAGGAAAGAAATGGAAACATCTGTCTTTACTAGAATAGTTTTACAGCCATTTCAGCTGTAGTGCATAACATAAAAAACATTGAAATGACCTATCTTAGATTTTATTTTTGTACTTGAATGTGAGCCGCTACCTTCCAAAGAATTGTTTGAGAAAAGTGCTATACTGGTGTTGTACTTCAGCTTTTAACGCAAATACTAGCAGGAAACATCCTTGAGAGAAGGGGAGCATGCTATGCAGTTGTGGTGTTTCAGTAGTTGTTCCCATTGGACACAACAATGGGTAGAAAATAATATAGTGGGGGACGGAGGAAGATTAAATTCCTTTCTTTCTAAGCCATTAATTTACTCTTAAAGTTTTTAATAATGTTTAGAAGTGTGATAGGACTTATGAAATATCTGTGTTAGAGACTTCAAAGAATAGGCTTTTTGCTTTGCCCAAGGTATAAAATATGGTGAATTGGAGTCACTTTGAGCAAACAGTATCCTCAAAGAGCTATATAAAAGAACTGGAGACCTTGGAGATCTCAAATGTTATAAAATGTCTTTGTTTTATCCAAACCTGGGGGTGTTATCTTTATTGCTGTGCAAACATGGTAAAACCAAAACTGTGTGATCTTGCATCACAAACTGTGAATATTTTATCATATCTAAAGGTATAAGGATAGTTTGAGCGTACTACACCTTAAGTATTCATTTACTCACTGGTGAGATAAATAAGCACATGGAAGCTGTAAATGGAAAACTATTTTTCCGATCAAGAAAACTGTCCATACAATGCACACTGAACTTCTATTTTTTAAAATTCTTTTATCAAATACAAAGCAAACAATAGGAATCTGTTTATCTATATATAAAAAAACAATGATTTTGTAAAAACCGTTCTTCTCTCTCACTACTTAGTCATTAATATGTAGTAATCTTCAGCCACTGACTACAGAAATGTTCTTTTAAGATATGCCTCAGCTTTTTGCAAGTGTAAATTTCAACAGTAATTTACAGATGTGGGTTTGTTCACTGACACGTTACTGATTTATCTTGTAAAAATACAAGTGCAGCTTTCATTCACAAGAACATGTATAATCACTTCAGATCTATGATCTTCAAAGGGAAACATCTTAGCTCATCAATAAATTGACTTGTTTTTCCTTTAAGTACACGTTAATACAGCATGCATGTGAAAACAACAAGAGAAACTATTGCTCGTCAACTTAATAAATACAATTCAATTTCAAAATTTTCTCTTACAGATGTTTGTGGAAAAAGGAAAGGCTGCTATCAGAGAGACAAATAGCACATATGCATTGCTCTTTTTAGGTTTTGGACTAATTTCTTTTGTGACATTTTTTCTGCAGGTAAGTTTTTGATACCATAAGTGCTCACGGTATTTCATACACTGTATCACAACTGCATTATGCTCTCTGTGCCTTGGCACAGAGCAACACATAAGAAAAATGGTGGTGAACTTTGACTACCAGGTGTTCAATAGGTTGTAAGAGGTTTTAAATGTATTCTGTGGTATAGCCTGATCTGTCTCCCCAGTGAATGACATTTTGGCTGCGAGGCCTACCTCTAGCACAGCCTTTGGAGGAAAATAGACAGTACAGAGAGCATTGGTAATACAGGTAGCAATTTGGCAGCACAGGCCCAGATCAGATATAGGGCAGCATTTCTGTCTTGAGTAAATGTTTGCTTCATCACCTGCCCCACGTTATGTGGAGCAGTGCTGTAAGCATCTGTGCTGGTTGTGCCCCGCATGTAGCTACGTGAACTGCAATTAACCCCTTTGCATTTCTGAGAAAACTTGCACCAAAAGTCTCTGGGGAAAAAACACACCGTAATGCTTAGTGTAAGATTATTTACAGCTCTGTACCATTAATGTTAAATAGTATTTCATATTGCCTGTTTAGAAGTCCATCCTTCCATTGTACAGAATCAAATCCTTTTGACTGTGTTTTCTGAAACAAACTCTAAATTCACATTTGCACACCATTTTTCCATGGGTATGAATGCTTACCAGAACTGGAACTACATTGTTGTGGGAATACTGCCATGTTCTTAAATAAATCAAGTTATCTGTCATGTGAATTGATGGATATCTCAATTTACATGCACAAATCTCTTTAGCTGTTGCTCAACTACTTGTGTCAATCTTGGTTAAAGATCTATACAAGTCTGAACATCATCTTTCCACTTTCTACCCCAGTGCCCTTGAGGCACTTCTCTCTTTAAGCAGAACCAGATTGAAAATACCTATTTCTCTGGTGCACTGGAAAAAGAAAGGAAGAAAGAAAGAAAGGAGTAGCTGCTATGTTTTTTTCTTCACTAAAATGGGTATTCCCATGTCCCCCATCTCACCCCTATATGGTCTGATCCTGCATAGCCCTGGCCCAGGACAGACAGATTTGATTTGCCAGCACAACTCTTTGCACACCGAGTTGTGCTGCGGTCAGTGAGTGTCTCTGCAGGTTCAGAGCCTTGAAGATAACCAGTAGCTCTACAGCTTTTTGACTGTAAGCTCTTAGAGAGCAGCAAAATCCCTGGTATTTGTGGAGTGCCTAAAATAACTGTAGGGTTTTACTGCTTATACCACTGAGTCACTGAGTCTGTGACCAGCTTTGATTTAAGATCAAGTGTGATTAAGTATTCATACAATAAAGTCATTGCTTACTGGGACTTGAAAACTGTTATGTGATACATGCTTATTTCTTAAAAGCCTAATTATATTCCGTACCCTTTCAGGTTCCAAATTTAGCTTTAAAATTCTTTGATTATCTCAGTTGTAGTTAGAATATATTTTATGTAGTGATATTCCTCTTTGTACTGTATGCAGATAGTTGGTTTACTGTCTGAGAAAGACAAGAACTGTAATCAGGTCATTTTTTTTAAAGAAGACTCTCTCATGCAGGGTTTCACATTTGGCAAAGCTGGAGAAATCCTCACAATGAGGCTTCGATCCATGGCATTCAGAGCGATTCTGAGACAGGTAAATGTACATTTACTAGGCATTATATATTTAGCTTCCTAAAGCTTTAGAAAAGCTTGTTTGTTTACATACCAAAACTGGGTATTTAAGTAGATATGCAGAGATTATATCTGTAAAGATTTCACAATGATTTTTTTTTTTAATTCAGTTTAGAAAAACTGACTGGATTATATCTTCATAACTGGTCCAAGTAGATATTATTTAAATGTTTAATTGATGTGGCTGACTAGTGAAGGCCATCTTTAAACCACTGTAAGAAAGATCAGTTTGATGGTAGTGTTTATTTTGCATATTTAATATAATCAAAACCACCTTGGATTGAGGCCCAGAGAAAGTAGGCTGTACTTCAAGAGGCCAAATTTGAAATTCAGATCTGCCTTCAGACCTGCTACTGGGTAGGATCCGCAAATAATACTACTGAAGGCCATAAGACCTGGATATCTCACTAGCTGCGCTCACTGAACTGGTGGCTTCTCCTGCACAGCAGCCACAGAGCCACTGACGGTCACGGCAGTGGGCAGAGAGGTAGAAAGCGGTCTCTGATGTCAGTGGAAATACATTCAGTAGCAGAATGAAACTCTCTGAAGTAACCAGTCTGAAATCCAAGCACAGTAGTCTGTAACAGCTCAGCAGTCAGTGTGGTAGCAAGTGCTGATGGGCAGTTTGGCACCACCACATGGCTCTCTCACTCCTCTTCCCCAAAAAGACAGGGAGAGAAAAAAACAGTGATAAAAGCTCATGGGCTGAGATAAGGGCAGGGAGGTACCTCATTAGTTACTATTGTAGGGAAAACAGACTCGGCATAAAGAGATTAACATAATTTATTGCCTATTACTAACAAAACAGAGCACTGAGAAACTAAAAGCAAACTGAAATCCCCTTCCCTCCATCCACTCTTTTCTATCTCCTACTCCCAAGCAGTGCAGAGAAATGGGCCTGTGGTCAGCCTAGTGCTTTACCTCTGCTTCCCCCTCAGGGTCACCCTCTGCCCCTTTTCCACATGGGGTCACTCCCATGTAATGCTGCCCTTCCCAAACTGGTCCTGCATGGGTTTCCCACAGAATGCATCTCTTCAGGCTATGTAACAGCAAAAAATATATTTTTTGTTAGTAGTCTTTGCAGATGTCTGTTACACATCCCAATAATTTTGCTCCAAATGGCAATTTCCTTGGTATTCCTGTTTAGTGAACATCTGATCATAAAGTAATACATTAAATTCACAAGCAAAGATATCTTGTAAAACTGTGTTTATTATGAAATAATGTGGTAATGTTTATGTTCTTACAAAAAGCATATACAGATTGTTAGCCTAGCTTTGAGTTTGGAGATTCTGTAACTTTACTGAGCCTTTAGGTCTACTGAATTTATAGCTGCACCTAAAGTATTAGAACGCCCTATCACATGTCATCCAGTCATAAGCCAAAGTGATTAAGTTATCTTAAGTAGCCTAATTAAGTGATGCAGAGACTTAATTTTTTAAGATCATAATAAGTGTATTTCATATCATAGGAGATCAGCTGGTTTGATGAGCCTAAAAATAGCACTGGAGAATTAATTACAAGACTTGCTAATGATGCCTCACAAGTGAAAGGAGTAAGTAATGCACTGGCATTTTTCATACCTGATTTAGCATAGACTAAGTTACAGACTGGATACAATTGGTAGAAATCCTGCTCACTATTCCCTCCTGGAAATTCTTATTTAGTTAAAAAGTGTTTGGGGTATTTTGGGCAACCATCTAGCTGTGGTGTCCCTGTTCATTGCAGGGGAGTTGGAATGGATGGCCCTCAGCGGTCCCTTCCCACTCTAAGGACTCTATGATTCTATGTTTGGTGTCACACAAAAATTTAATATCATAGTAATAGTTAAGGTAGATGGATAGATATCTTTGCAGTATGATAATGTGGTAAAGATTTAGTTCATACTAATGTTCAGTCCTGTTAACACCAGTATAAATGAGCCATCCAAGGCATTCATTCATTTATCCAACCTGTTTAGATGTCTAAACAGCATCACGTTTCCATACTAAATGCCCAGCTCAACAAAATGCATAAAAATACACCTCTAAATAAGGATTGTTGTCATTGCGTCACTGTGTGTTGTTCAAGTGGAAAGTTTAAAAGTTTAAAAAATGATCATTTCAGACTCCATGTACAAAAGGTATGAGAGTTACGAAATATTGTTTTTTCTTGAGCAAAACATGAAAATGAGGGCTGTAAGTCTGAGTGAGGAGATAGAAACAGGAGCAAAAGCGGGACAGAGGACTTTTGGGAAGCATCTGTATACTTGAATAGTTTTCAAACAGATAAGAGAAATCAATCAGTTTTGCAATCTATTTAAAAACAAATTAAGTACTTTCAGGTGTAAATATATCACAGTTACCTAACTGACAAATATTTTGTATAGCTTCAAAATAAAGCCATTGTAATAATGATTTTGTTCTTTTTCAGGCTACAGGTTCCAGACTGGCATTAGTTGCACAAAATATAGCTAATCTTGGGACAGGGATTGTTTTGTCGTTTATCTATGGCTGGCAGTTGACTCTTCTGCTTTTAGCCATTGTGCCAATTATTGCTATTACAGGAATGATTCAAATGAAGATGCTTGCAGGACATGCAAAAAAAGATAAAAAGGAATTAGAAACCTTAGGAAAGGTGGGTTCAGTGCTGTTTTTTTAATATCTATTTTTATATTGTACTATATAGTGATAATTATAGGGACACTGGTGTTGGATCAATAATATACTTTTTCTCAAAGTCAGTCTGCATTGTTGTACTGACAAAATGGTGATACAGAAAATATGAAGCTGAAAATTGAAAACATGAGTTAAATGTTAAGTGCAAGTCAAATTTAACAAGCAAGGTCTTGCAAAGGAGTATTTGAATCCAGTGCAATTTTTGCATTAAGAGAAAGCCTAGAGGGGACCTCATTGCAGCCTTCCAGTATTTAAAAGGGGATTATAAACAGGAGGGGAATCACCTTTTACAAGGGTAGACATTGATAGGACAAGGAAGAATGGTTTTAAGCTCAAGGAGGGAAGGGTTAATTGGATATAATGGGGAAGTTCTTCACAGAGAGAGCGGTGAGGTGCTGGCACAGGCTGCTCGGAGACACTGTGGATGCCCCATCCCTGATGGTGTTCAAGACCAGGTTGGATGGAGCTCTGGACAACCTGGTCTACTCCCAGTTCTGGAGGTTGGTGGCCCTGCATGTGTCAGGGGGAATGGAACTTGATGATCCTTGGGGTCCCTTCCAACCCAAGCCATTCTATGATTCTGTGATCTGGAAAGAGACACAGAACATTGATAGCAATTTTAACCATTAGTTAGCTGTATGTACTTTTTCTTTACTTTTTTCTGGTTCATGATGTGATTATTATGCACAGCTGAAGAAGCAACCAGTAGTTATATTGTATCTTGATTACAATCAAAATAATTATTTTTAAAAAGATTCTTTAAGAAGCATGTTGATTTCAAGGCCATATAAATATGTATTTCATTTGAACTTTTGCTACAAATTACAATATACAGTATCTGGGAAAAGTCGAGAGAAGGTAATGCAAGATCCATAAATAAAACTCAGAAAAACCTGTGAGCTGATAAAGAAATATAGAAGCAACCCAATGCCATGTTTTTGCTCTGAAGAAAAGCATGTTCAGTATAGGTTCTTAGAGAGACAACTGTAAATCTTTTCAGATTCCAAGCATATTTAAACTGGCTGAGCATAATTTCAATCTACCTTCTATAAAATAGTTATTATCAGAAATAATGACATGAAGAAAATATGGTGTCAGTCTTTGTAAGGGAGTTGTTTTCTATTTACACGCAAATGGGTTAGATATCTCCATGTAATTTAATTATTTCAGTATCTTGTCACTGATGTTACTTAATCTGTTGGGTTTCTGACTTAGAGATGGTCTAAACATTTATTCTACTTACTATGTAGAAGTAATGTTGTCTAAGAAATGGGTTGCTAAGTGCCTAAGTACGATTAAAGTGGAGTTCAGATCTTGTGTTGTGAGTTGCAAAGCTTTTTCTTTTTCTTACTGAGTCAAAGACTGAAAGTTTGCTTCCGTGCTATTATTTACCCTTGCAGTAAGGGCTGATAATTCACAAGCCTAGAGATACTCTGTTACACATTAAAATATGAACTTAAAAGGTATTTATTTTTAAAACAATATATACATTGAGGGAAAAAAGAAAAGAACATCAACTAATTCTTCTTTACTTGGTAGGACAATCAAGATGAAATTTGAAATGATGTCACTGATTACTCATTAAGTCTTGCCAAACAAGTAACCTTATGCTCTCTTACGCACTGGAGTATTTTAAAGTTATTTCACAGTCAGGTTGATTACAGCTGCTTATCACTGTTGCACGCCAACTGCCTTAGAGACTATTTGCAAGAACTGTTACATGATTGTTAGGTGATGACCTGAATACCTGCCTTTGATGGCCTATATAAATTTAAACAATTTTTCCAGCTCCACAGTTTCTGGCAAAATTTAAAACATATTTATTCCCACAGCAAATCAGCAAAATGTTTCACTTTCAATATATCAAGCAAATGAGAAGGAAAAGAAGTACCACACATCTATTTTAGCGCTAGGTAAAAATCTCTTTAGAAGAGAGCTTCTTCCTGGAAAAACGTCAAGGAAGAAGTGGCATCTTCACACATGAGAGATAAAAATAAACTACTTTTATAGATAGGTAGTAAAGAAGCAATATTCATTCTTTCCTCATCAGCATGAGAGTTATTCATACACATATAATGGAATCAATTATCTCCATTTATACAAAAGAAGAGCATATGACATGGAGTCAGGGTTGGGGTTAGGATTAGGGTTAGAGATAGGATTGATATAGGGTTAGGGTTGAGTTAGAGTTGGTTTAGGGCTAGGGTTGAATTAGGTTTGGTTTAGGATTGGGATTGAGTTAGTTTTAGGGTTAGGGCAGAGAGCTTCTGCAGAGGCAGTGGGATTTTACAGCATACAAATCTCAGACTGGAGATACTACATAAAAAGATTAGCTTAAGTCCTAAATGACTTTCTAGAGAGAAAATAAGGATTGTTTTTGTTTTGTTTTGTTTCTTTCCTATGAAACAGTACATTGGAACAAAATTATGGGCTGGAGTAAGTATAGTGCTTTATGAATATACTTTACAAAACCACATTCTAATGTGTTTTACATTTTGATTTTTTATTTGCTGAATTGTTGACTAAGCCTGAATAAATTGCCAGTATGACAGCATTTTCTGATATTCATTAACTGCAAGTAATTCCCCTTTACACTAGGGGAGTATTAAGAAAATGAAGATCTGAACTTCCACTTGTTTTCAGTCAAGTTCAGGTACATAACATCATTAATCAGTTTGGAAACTTCTACCCCTATTATTTATCTTTTCTATGGCAAAATGGGAAGATTTACAGATATAAAATTAATAGGAATTAGCTGGCGAACTGTCTTATGGGCCAGGAAAATATATTTTTATATTTTTATGGATCTGCAGTAGATTTGATTTTCTCCTGTTTTTGAAAGGCTTCTGGTATTGCAAAAATGCTGGGAATGCAACCTGGGAAAGGTTGTTTCTTTCAGGGTGAGATCAAAATTTGTGGCCAAATCCGCTTAAAGGTGATGCAGGCTTGTTCAGTTTAGCCAGACTGGGTACTAACAGCAATTGAATCTGGATAGCAGTTGCATAAGCCTGCTGCAAAGTAAGCTCCCACTGCTGGCCTGTACTAAAAGGTATGCTGTCTCAACTTCACTGCTGTAATAGATGCTTGTTGGATTTTATTTATCAGAAGTGTATCTACAAATATTGCAATCACGCACTTTCAACAGTACTGTAGATATGGTCTGTCACTTCTATCACAGTCATTCTAAATTCTGTTTTTCAAATTAGGCTTAAACATTTCCATATAATCTTGTTTTTCTGATATTACAGGTTGCTTCTGAAGCCATAGAAAATATTCGAACTGTTGTTGCTTTGACTCAGGAAAGAAAATTTGAGTATATGTATGGACAAAACTTGCAAGTGTCATACAGGTAATGAAAAGCTTCTTGGAAAGAAGTTATTAAAATATTTCTTTTCAAAATTAGCACAAATCACAATCAGCTGAATCACATTTATTTTCTATCAACCCATCATAAAGTTTTTAATTCCAAACTCAGCTTGAACATGGAAAATACCGATTATCTTCCTGTTCAAGCTGGGAGTCTTTGATTAAATGACAATTTTCTTGAATCCTGATAATAGGGTTATTAGCTGCCATAATTCTTGAAATGCAAACCTTTAGTATTTCTAATAAGAATGAGGCCTTCATTCTGAGTAAATACATTGCATAACAAACCAAAAGTCAGGTTTTGCCTGTAGGTTTAGGTAAGATCCCCATTAAAATCAATGGGGTTTTCCCAGGAGGGAACCAGAATGGCAGAGCTGCACAGCAGTTCAGTTATTTACACACTGATATTTTATCAAAGTACTGTTGCAGATCATGTGAAACCTCATGAATGTCACAACCTACATTAAGACTTTTAGTTCAACGTAAGATAAAGCACAAATATTTGTTCTGTTGAAGTAGTTTCCACTCTGTAGAAATTCTAAATTTCTTGATGATTTTTCTCATCTGCTAGGTGAATCTTTAAATTGCACCCTATTATTTTTACATTGTTTTATTGAATGCATGCAGTGAAAACAATACCAACTGTGCATGCTCAAAATATTGTGTAATTTTTTCTTCTGTACCAGTATTGTCATGAGTTTCTGCGGGCAGAAAGAAATCAGAAATGATAATGTTTTAGGTTAGGATTGAGAACGGGAGGTATTTTATTTCATGCAAATAAAGATTTGTGGATTCCTCCGAGTTATACAACACTCTTCACATTCTTGGTTGCTACAACTGAGTGTACCATAAAATTCTGATAATATCTTTTTTCCATTACAGAAATTCCATTAGAAAAGCACATATCTTTGGATTTACATTTGCCTTTACACAAGCTATTATGTACTTCACTTATGCTGGATGTTTTAGGTTTGGTGCATATCTAGTAAAAAATGGACATATGCGGTTTAAAGATGTGCTTCTGTAAGTATTTTCTCAGGTTCTTTTGGGTCCATGTGGGAAAATATGTTTGATTTTCCCATAGGTATCATGAAATCATGGCATGTACAACTGAAAAAACCAACCAGCTAAATACTTCCATCCTTTCACTCCCCCTCCTTTCTCACATTGCAACAAATCTAAAATGTGTCACTTTTAGACTGCATACTTTTTTTCTCATGATCAGGTTACACAGGAAGGCAAAATGATGTTAGGCAAGGCAAAGCCATCCCTTGTTTTCATGACCAACAAGTTTTCTTTAGCAACAGAATCACATGGCCTAGCTGTAGAGAGCGTAGGTGGGCAAGATTAAAAGATAAGCAGAGCGAGTAATGAGTGAAACAAAAGTGAGGAAATTATGAGCCCTGGGGCAAGAGAGGTAGAGAGCAGGAGAAAGATTCAACAAATGTCCATTCTAAAACATGCCCAGGTAGAGTTGGAAAAGCTTCTTCAAGTGCTAGCAGTGAACTGATGCTATTGCTTCTATCAGCTGGCACCTTTCCACCCCTTTTCCTCCCCCGCTCTCTCTAACATCTAATCAAATCTTCCTTCAACTCCCAGCAGATGAAATTCCTATCTATATTTGTCAATAGTCACGTTGTCTCCCATGCACATCCCATGCTTTGTTTTAGTACTTGCCACACTCTTGCCTGGCAAAAATTACTACTGAAGCTAAACGTTCATCTTACGCTGATTGCTGCAACACTTTCTCAAGCTATACCTCCATCTTATCCTGATTACAGCAACACTTTCTCATGTACAAGCATTAGCCTCCCTTTCACTATGCATTCATGTGAATCCCTCCTTGTGTACCTGTTCTTGTCCTGCTCATTGCTCAATCCAGATTTTGTGCTTGCATGCTTTGCCCCTTTGCCTTTTGTTCCTGAACTCAAGGACTGAACTGTGTGAGGAAGACTGGGCCCTTCAAAGGAAATGTTGAGTCACACATTTCTCTGTAAACCTCCACAGTTCATAACTACAGTTTTATAGATGAGGAAACTGAACTGCAAGGAACAACAACATCCTACCACATCTCATGCATTGAGAATAGAAACAGAAAGCAAAACATCTATTTCTAATAAATCCACTTGAGGGGGCAAGAATGGGAAGCTACTGTCCTCCCTAAAAAGAAATGATGAATTTTCTCAGTGAAGGAAAAATTCTCAAGTTTTTACCCTCTCACCCTTATTAAGGAGTATTTATTTGTCTGAAGACCCTCCTCTGGCCATACAAGCTTTTTGTGCCTGTGCCGTAACAGTATCAACATATTTTTCTCTTGCTTATTTTTACAGAGTGTTTTCAGCTATTGTATTTGGTGCAATGGCATTAGGACAAAGCACTTCTTTCACTCCAGACTATGCCAAAGCCAAGATGTCAGCTGCTCACTTGTTTCTGCTGTTTGAAAGAGTACCATTAATAGACAGCTACAGTGAGGAAGGGGAGAAACCTGTAAGTAAACATGGTGTTATGCACAGCACATCATGCACCACTACTTTATTTCAAGCCTGCTTTTTTTTTCCTGTCATTCACATCAAAGCCACTAAGAACAAGTATAGTGTGAGCTCATTCGCTTCTGAGTCATTCAACCAAACTTGGGCTTAAGTTTTGCTATATCATCACCTACCATTCTCCCAGCCTCATCTGCCTCTCGATGAAGCACCTTGAAGATGCACTGAGAATAGGATTAATTCAACAGAGACAGTTTTTAAAGCCTTCCTTATCTCAAGCTACCTAAACATGGATCTTGAACCTATGAATAGGCCTCTAATATTTACCACTGACTTTTGAGGCCTACCTAATTTGCAAATTGTCCATAATAGATTGTCATATATTTTGATAGCCAACAATGTATATGTGGTCTTCATGTAATGAAGAGGATAGAATGTACCAAAAAACAATCAAATATGTCATAAAAACAAGGAACTGTGTATACATATACATACGAGAGCTGCTCTAAAAGTAATGCTTCCTATTTCACGGCATTGGCCTGTGATGTCAGAGGCAGATGTCCATGGTATGGCAGTAGAGGTTGAACCTTCCTGCCAGTATCCTGTTACATTTTGTTGCCATGTGACAGATGGCAGCAGAGTGGCAGTCTGACAAAACGGAGCATGGTACAGAAGTGAACGTGAAGCAAAAGTGTGGAACTGAGCTCCTCCATGTAGAAAAAAAATTCACCCATTGACATTCCTTGAATCTTGTTGAATGTTTGTGGAGATCAAAGAGTTGATGCGAGCACAGTGAGGTGGTGGATGGTGCCTTTCAGCAGTGGCAGCTGCAACATGAAAGACAAACTCTATTCCAGAAAGCAACGAAGATTTTTACGAGCACAGTATGCAGGCTCCTCATCACAGGTGAAAATGCATAGCTAATGGTGGTGACTGTGTTGAAAAATAGTATTTTGTAGCTGAAAATGTGTTCAATCAAATAATGTTATTGTGCTCTTAGTATCTGTTATAGTTTCCATGGAAATAAGATAAATAGGAGGCGTTACTTTTGGAGTCACCTACTGTAATGGAAATGCTGTCACAGCTTGAGGCACTGATTGAGCACCTGGTGGGAAGGAAGGGCCAACCCATGGGAGCTCAGGTGTATGCAATGTACCTGAGTGATGGGAAGGGGTGGATCCTGGCTGCAGCCTGCAGCTGGATCCTTCCAACCCTCATTCAAGGGTTGGCAGTGGAGGAAGGGGTATTTTTTTGGAGATCTCTGCATACCTGAGACCTTCTGAAGGTAAGCAGATTCTTTGCTTTGTTGCTGTGCTCACAGCTCTTGCATTTGAGCAAACCCTCACTGCTGCAACCTGGGACCTTGCTGCTCTGCTGTCGTTGCTGTACTTTTCATCATATTACACCTACATTTAAACATGTAAATACAAAAAGCTATTTTTCAATATAGTCATCACCATTATCTAGGCATTTTTTTGCCAGCAGTAAGGAAGAATCTGAATGCTGCACTCTTAAAAAATCTGCACTGGTGGGAGTGATTCACTGTTTCACAGCTGCTATGATGGCATTGCTGTTAAGAAAACGTTCCCCATGCTGTCCATTTTCTCAAACAGATGGAAGTCAGTAGGCACCAAATTCAAACTATATGGTGGTGTTGTAGGACAGTCCAGCCAAGATCAGCAGTGTGCTCCACTGTCTCCAAATGGGTATGGGGCCTGAAGTTTTTGTGTTGAAAGAGAAGAGAGGCCATCTTCTTCTCTGGCCTGACTCTGGGACTTCAAGCCTTCAGTTTAGTCATCATCACAGTGTTGTGGTCAGAACTGATGCTCTGTTCTGGCTCCAGAAAATCCAGTAGGATCCCTCCTTTCCTATCCCAAAAGAAAGACTGTGCATCACTTTACTCACTGAGGAATGCATCTTGAACTTTTTCTTCAATGGGGAATTCACATGTTGCCACTCCATAGACTGCAGTTTTGACTCTGCCTCATAGTGGTGACAACTGTGTCTAATCACTGCTAATACGTGATCCAGGCAACTGTCACCTTCAGCTTTGTAATGGTTCAGTAGGTTCTGACAAACTTGCATACAGTGTTCATTTTATTCCTGTGTGAACATCTGTGGGACCCACCTGCAATTTGCAATTTGTGGCATTCCTACATTGTCACCATCATTTCTATCACACTGAAGCCAATATTCATCTCTGTATGCATTTTGCTGCTCATAATTTGCTGGCTTGTGTGAACTGAGACTCTTCATTTGGTGGTGTGGAAACTGTACATGGCCAGAAGGTGGCTTATCTTTCACACAGTTGTTGTCACTGCTGAAACGTACCACCCACTGTCTCGCTGTGCTCACATCCACTGTTTGTTCTCCAGAAATGTTCAGCAAGCATCGATAAATGTCAACGGGTGCAATTTTTTCTTGCATGGAGGAATTCAGAACTAGAGGCAATGGTTTCAAACAGCACCAGGGGAGATTCAGGCTGGACATTAGGAAATATTACTTCTCGGAAAGGGTAGTCAGGCACTGGAATGCACTGCCCAAGGAGGTGGTGGAGTCACCGAACATGGGGGTGTTCAAGAAACGTTTGGATATTGTGTTGAGTGATATGATTTAGCTGGGGAGTATTGGTGATGGTTGGACTGGATGATCTTTTAGGTCTTTTCC
>PPHD01009554.1:0-16257 GCA_002909625.1 Bambusicola thoracicus
AAAAAAAGCTAGGATCCCTGAAATTCAATAGTTGTTAGGATCCCTGAAATTCAATAGTTGTGCAGCTGTATTCTGCCTTTCTAAGAAAATGTTCAAAACAGAGAATAAAACCCAGACCTAAACCCAGAATCAAATTAGTTGTTAGTATTCACCATGCAGCTTGGAACACAGCTAGTTTACAACAGTCAGAACATAGAACAATACAAAAAAGTGATTTTGGAATACCCTTTCTAATTTTCTTTCTATAAAGAGGAAAGAGGACACTGTCAAATGACAGTCAAAACACAGTAGTGCATAAATACAGTTAAAACTAACATGCGTGGGCAGAAGCCCTCTCCCTTAATGTCCTAACCCATGCAGTACACACTCTCAGACATGCAGACATGATCCTAAAGAAATGGTTACCTAGATACTTTCATTCACAATTCAGTTTCACCTGGCTCTATACACAAACAGTCCATGTGAAGTCATGGATGAAAATGGTTCATTCTTCCTTTCTGATAATTTTCCATTTTAATTTTCTAAAGCTGATCATACTTTCCAATTGTTCAATCTGTCTCAAAACTAGAAGCTGTTGTCCTTTCTGGCACGCCTGTCTAAAATTCCATAAGTATTTCCTGATAAAGCAGATCTAAATTCACAACTGCTCTAGTTTTAATTTATATAGCAAGCATTACATTACCACATATTTTCATGTCCATCACAAACAGCTGTCATTAAACACCAAATTTTATTATTTATATTTCTTTATGAAGCTTTGACTGAAATACAGGAAGAATGGGATTTTAGAAACACGAGGGTGAAAATGTGTGTGACTGATAATCTTTTCATTGTGAAACTATATCACTTGGTGCTTTCTCACTTTAAAAGAAAACAGCCTGGAGAAACTCCTTAAAATCACATTGATAATAAGAAATATTATGGTTTACCTTAGACACAAGCTATGAAAAGCTGAAAAATGTCCTAAGACCTCAAGAGAAAATGGCCAAATCTGCATCAAAAGTTTATGATGCTGGAGAAAATGCCATACTAAAATTTCACCTACATGTTGGCTGTGGAGTTAATTCATGCTGTCTTTATTTTCTCCTTAGCTCAATGTTTTTAATGTGACATCGGCTGAAAATTGTTTTCTGATGGTAAAATACGGAGTCTGTTTGTTGTTGTTGTTGTTGTTGTTGTTTGTTTTTTTTTTTTGTCAAATTTCAGAATATAAATAAAATCTGACAACTCAATTTTCAAAACTACTGTTATTTTTAAAAAATGCAGACTTCTGAGTGTTCCTGGTAAATAAAAAATGAAGTCTCTTCAAATTAAGGATTCTCAACCATACCTGATTCATCTGCATGCATACGAGTAGATTCAACTTTTTGCACTGTAGTGCCCAAAGGAAATTTAAAAAAACATCTTTTGGGTGAGTAAAATTAAACACATTATGCTAAAAATCACTGAAGTATTACCTTTCAATTAAAAAAAAAAAAAAAAGAAGAAGAAGAATTGTTTGTTGCTTGACACAAAGTCATTATTACACAGAAAGGAAACCCAACGCAGCATACAGTAAACATGAGAAGCAGCAGTTCGGGCCCAGTACCTAGCTATCAGTTCTATCATGTATATCATTATTTGGTTAACAACAAGCCAAAGAGAAATATGGCAATGTGACAGAAATCCCTCAGTTAAACAGAATTCATGTATAACCAGTACCTTGCATAATGCATATAAAGAGAGCATTGCTTGCCCATGTGAACAACTGAGACTTTACAAAGCAGCAGAGAACTGACAGGCAGACTGAGATAAAATGCCCCATCATTCATCCCTTAGTCACACAAGCCTAGGAAGATCTGTACAGCATTTATACAGTAGTACATCAAAGAGCATTGAACACTATGTGGGAGGAGAAATGAGACGATTATTGTGATATATGCCGTATATCACAAATGCCATATAAGCAACCCTGGAAAGATTTATTAATGGCAGATACAATTGTATTTCACTCTCCCACTGGGACTCTGGGGACAGCCTGAAGGCATTAGGAAGACAGAGCTTACTGTTTACTCCAAACACCAGTGCCCGGAGAACATTATAGAGATCCCAACTGAATCCAAGCAAGAGACAAACACACCCAGTTATTTAAATAAGAGTGGAAACTCACCTTACTTCCCTGGTTCTCAGTGTGAACTGAGTCTTCTCCGAGATCAATCTGATTATTCTAGATATAAGCTGAGGACCATCAACACAGAATGAGTTAATTCTTTTTATTGGCTTTCATTCCCCCTTCACAGAAGATTTTCTCTTGTTCTAGAAAGAGCCAATATCCGCTCACTCCTTCAATCCCAGCACTCTCACTTTTCTTACCCATCAGTAGTGCTCAGCATATCTATTAGACAAAAATGTACAAGAGCACTGTATACATGTCCTTGCACAAGCATTCACCACATGGCTCAAAACCTCATAAAAGGAATAGAATCTGAATAAAGGAAAAATAATGCACATATACATGCAGATTGTTAACAAATCTCTTTACATTCCAAGTTAGTCACATACATAATATGCAATTAAGATAGATTGTAACTGATAATGGTAGTAATCTCATACATATATACTCATATACTTCTCTGAAAGGGTAGTCAGGCACTGAAATTGGCTGCCCAGGGAGGTGGTGGAGTCACCAAACCTGAAGGTGTTCAAGGAACATTTGGACGTTGTGTTGAGGGACATGGTTTAGTGAGAACTATTGGTGATGGGTGGATGGTTGGACTGGGTGATCCTGTGGGTCTTTCCCTCTACTCTGCTCTTGTGAGGCCCCATCTGGAGTACTGTGTCCAGGTATGGAGCCCCCAGCACAAGAAAGACAGAGTGTTGTTGGAGAGGGTCCAGAGAAGGGCCACCAAGATAATCAGGGGACTGGAACACCTCTCTTATGAGGACAGGCTGAGGGAGCTGAGCTTATTCAGCCTGGAAAAGAGAAGGCTGTGGAGTGACCTCATTGCAGCCTTTCAGTACCTGAAGGGAGCCTATAAACAGGAAGGGAGTAAACTCTTTGAAAGGACAAGGACAAGGCAGAACGGTTTTAAGTTGAAAGAGGGAAGATTTAGGTTGGATGTTAGGGGGAAGTTCTTTACCAGGAGAGTGGTGAGGAGGTGTTCAAGGCCAGGATGGATGGGGCCCTGGGCAACTAAGTCTAGTAAATGGGGTGGTTGGTGGCCCTGCCTGGCAGCGGGGTTAAAGATTCATGATCCTTGAGGTCCCTTCCAACCCAGGCCATTCTGTGATTCTATGATTCTATATAACAGCTTTCTGAGATGTTAAAGTGACTTTTGATTCATATTTAGCTGTTGATTTAATAAAAGAAAAAGACCTATTGAGCCTGTTGATAGACTGAGCATTAGATATTTTTTTCAGTTTAGAAAAGTTAGAAACACACGAACTGATATATCTAATGATTGCTCCGAAAGCAATGCCTCCTATTTATTTCCATGGAAAATACAACATCTATGAAGACCATAATAACACTACTTGTTAGAGCAAATTGTCAGCTAGAAAACACTATTTTTTCAACACTGCCACCACTATCAGCTATGCTTTTTTTTTTTCCAGTGAAGGACAAGAGGCTACATGCCACCTCCATAAAAGTCTGCATCAGTGGAGGTGAATCACTGTTGCTGTCAGCACTGCTGAAATACAGTACCTCGCTGTGTTCACATCCACTCTGTTATCTCCATAAATGTTCAGAAAGCATCAATGAATGCTAACGGATGTACTTTTTTTTCTGCATACAGGAATTCGATGACACACCTTTGTTCCATATGCACTTCCATGTCAGATGCCATTTTGTCAGTCTGCCCCTCTGCTGCCAGCAACAAAACATAACAGAATATTGGTGGGAAGTTTCAGCCTCTACTGCCGTACCACCAAAGTCTACTTCTGATGTTGTGGACAACGTAATAAAACAGAAGGTGTTACTTTCAGAGCAGAAGTCGTGTGCATAAATATATATATGCATATATAAATTTTTACATGAGAGCTCTCTGCTATGATTGTATTTAACAATTTAAAGTATTCCCCCAGATGGCACTCCCATTCTAACATCAAAATAAAGCAAGAATGCAGTTTTAAAACTGGTTTATATACTTTTCTATGCAACACAGCACTTCCAGTCAAAGGCAAGAGCTCCCTCTAGATAATAGCTTGGGGAATTTTTCTAAGCCTAGCACTGGAAGTGAATTTTGAAGAAAACAGGGCAGTCAATGACTTAGAAACCACAAAAGCATAGTTGTCACTATTCTGAGGAAACTTGGAATTTATCTCCTGATTTTATGTTTATAAAGAATAAATGATTTGATTAAAAACTAAAATAAAAAGCATCAGCACCTTTAGCCTTTTGAAGTTATTTTTATTGAATCATGTTACTTATGTGTTCCTGCTATATTATATAAGTTATCCCCAAAATAATAGCAGTAGCTTAGAAGCTCCTGATGACTTTTTTTTTTTTTTTTTTTTTTTTTTTTTTTAAGATTTCAGCAAGCAATCAGATATGATCAGGGTTTTCCTGAAATATTCCTCTCTGCTTAGCACACAAATGCTGCAGTTGAGAAACATCATCAGTTTGGGATTGAGGAGTGCTGTACTGCAAGAAATGGAGAGACCAAAAGTAATTCAGAGATTTACAAGAAATGTCACAGAATGTGGCCTGTGAGAGAAACTTGAAGAAATTGGCATTACTTCATCCGAAGAGACAGAGAGTGAGAAGAAACAGGATGTTTCTTTCTGCAAAGATTGCTGTGAGGAATCAGAGGACAATCTGTTCTTCATGCACATAGAGGCTGGGACAAAAGTAACAAATTTAAATTGCCTGGAGCAGCTGTTTTGGAGCAGACTTAATTTGTGTAATTTGAGTTTGGACTTCCAATCCTGTCAGAAATTGCTTGGATAAAGCTGCTTCTGCCACAATGAAAGGGAAGGGCTTGCACAGCGCTTTTGGTGTCCCATCTCTCAGGACTCTTCCTGTCTGTATTTCTGTTTACATCTTGATACAATTTACCTCTTTGCTACAATGTTGTCTTTGAGGATAAGCTTATGATTCACTAAAATTTCTATATTCTTTCTGTAGAAATTGTATTTGGCCACAATAGGGTAATTTTGCCAATTAACCTTTCTCTGTGCGGAACATTTCATTTATCTCTAAAAAATGATGGCCTTTTCTTCTTCAGGATGCTGCCTGCATTTTTTCAAGGCTCTTTTGAGCCTTGTTTAGCCCTTCTAAAATACTGTGTCCAGGTCTGGGGCCCCCAGCAAAACAAGCATGTGGATCTGTTGCAGCTGGGCCTGTTCAGCCTGGATTCTCTCCAACAGCTATTACATTTGTCCCCATCTTCTTTATCTCCACTGCCGTCACAGAGACCCTGAGGTCTGGAAATGTGACCTACTAAGTTTTTAAGTTCTCAAGAAGAAGTGTTCTCTTATCTGTTCCTTCCTTATTTGATAGAGAAAACTTGATCTCTATCAGTGGTACTTTAGGCATAGGCGTCCTGATTTTGTTTGCTAAATATACGAAAAAAACCTTGCAAATAATTTTAACAGCTTGGAACTTTCATGAGTAGCTTTCATCTTCATAGAATATCAAGCTACTTTTTGAGGATGGGAATATTTCTTATGGTAGAAATACTTCTCATTTTATATGAGATATCGCTTACTAGTTGCATTTCAGTTTAGATAACTGGGAAAATTCCAATGCACACTTCAGTGCAGATCTATTTTTCCTGTAAAGCAGCAGTTTCCAGAAACCAATATGACTGAGAAGAAATACTGCAATCAAATTACACGATGGTTTGGGGAATTCCAGGCAAAAAAATTAAAGTAACCAACAGCAATATTCGAATGTAGTGATTTACATATTTAAATAAATTCTGACTGAATATGAGAAAATCAAAGAGTTTCTCCAACAAAATTATTTTGTTTCTGACCACTGAAGAGACAGAACTTTATTCAATTAGGTTGCTTGTGAGCAATATTATCTATTAATCTAGTTCTATAGCATTTTGTGATCATATAACAAAATTCAAATATTGATCATCCTTTTTAAAGATTATCTCTTCATTTTCTGAAACATTTGCATCCCTTCTAGTAAGGAAAAGTAACTCTGAGTTAAAGCTAATATCTATGTTCATTTGTAGGAGTAAAAAGTCACTTTTTCAGAATATTTTCTAACATGTTTTTAATGTTTCTCCCAAAATGTCATTTTTTTTTCCCATAATGCTTGTAGCATTTTACAACAGAAGGAGTCTGGGATTTGCCCTTAAATTTAGCTCTAGAGGTAGAGTGATATCTGTAAAGGATATTTTTGACTCTGTTTAGGACCTCCCAGTAGACCCTACTTTCTAGGAATGTTCACTAAAAGCATTTAAATGAAGAATTAAAAATATGATAGTGAGCATTCATGTAAATATTGGAGAAGGTTTCCTGGCTCAAATAGAGACCAAGCTACCACTGTCAGGCAAATAAGCAAACTATAGAAACTAAGCCCTTTAGATTAGAGAAAAACCTTTATTTGCTTAGCCAATAGAAAGAATTGGCAAAACACCCCAAGCACAAGTTTATCGTTGTGTTTAATAGACAGCAGGACTGTACTGACATGCAAGCCAGCAATTACAATACAAAATATTCACAAGTCTGCCAAAGAATGATGTCAGTTCCAGGCTGTGGTGTTTGGTACATATCAAAATACCCTCACTACTAGAAACAGAGGTACGTATGTGTGAGTTGTATACGAGTTCCCAAACGTAATAAGGCCACACACCTTGAAAATGAATCATTATTGGTCAGCATTAGAGAATACATTTATCTGCAGTAAGATTCCTTTTTTAAGTGTAAAGCATAGGTTAATGTGTGGGCTTTTTATTTGCACTTAGACACCTGGAAATGATTAATAACCATTTAGTTTTCCATTCTGTAAAAATGTCCTATTTCTTTAAGAAAAGAAGTTGCAAGAAATTATATAGAAAAGGGAATACACTTAACACTCTACCTTTACTAATAAGACATATCTTTCTTGATATGTACTGAGTTTGTGGGCAGAGCAAGTTCCCTCTGTATCAATAATGTGAGAAAATTAAAAGATTTAAAAATATGAGAAACCATCAAGACATCATTTCTGGAGTATCTCCAAGAAACTGTACCAATTTCAAATGGAGTTTTAAAAAAATACATTTTTTTTCCTGGGTCACAGTTTTGATTTGTTCTTTTCCATTTTCCGAGTAAGACTGGCTCATGCTACTCATTTCTTGTGGCTCCTGAATGGATATCAGCTATTAACACCAGAGATTTCCCAAATATAGTTCTGATATTATAGGCCCAAACCGAAGCCCATTTTGATGTTTGGAAATCTTTCTACACATTCGAAGGGAATTTAATCAGGGCTAACATGAATACCTGAGTAGTCTGTTTATAAGTTTTTATATTTCAGTTGCCTTGAAACTGGTTCACATAGTAGTGATTTAGAGATAACAGAACAGGGAGCTAAGAATCAGTTCATACAAGAGACAATAGGCTGTAGACATAAAACAAACATAATCCAAACTGCAGTAACGTAGTGGAAAGTCATAACTGATTCTGAATAACTTCCTTTTCCTCCCACACATTCAGGAGCTGAGAAAATATTGAAGGAAAGATGAGAACTTTCACATCCACTTCTCCTGAATATGGAGCCAAACCTTGGGAACAGGCTTTGCCTGTCTTCCCCTTGTCTCCCTCTACCCAGTGGAAAAAAGTGCTGTGACCATCTCCTCTGGAAAACTGGTGAGCATGAATCACTGTGCTGACGAATAATTCCCTTATTAAAATATTTCTAAATTGTTACCAGCTTTGTGATTCTTTTACCTATATGCCTCCAGCGATTCCTGTACCTGTGAGAGAAGAGGAAACAACTGTGTTGGGTCCGTGGGTGAAATATAGGTGAATCAGTGCTTTATCTGGGAAATTAAGAAAGCCTATTCCCCAAAGTCTTGTACAGACCAGCTTTTATAGAAGGGAAGCTCACAAGGAGATTTCTGTGGAGAAGAACATATTCTTACCTTCCTTCTCTTCCTGTCTCATTTCTATCTGTACTCCTGGCTGAAATGTAGCACTTAACAATGCAGTTAAGTTCAGATTTTGTAAAAAGTCACATAAAATGAAAGACTGGTTTTCAAACATGGGATCTTGACACAAATTATAAAAATAGAATTGGCATTTGTTAAAAGCTTTTGGCT
Organism: Bambusicola thoracicus; assembly: GCA_002909625.1. Lineage (NCBI taxonomy): Eukaryota > Metazoa > Chordata > Aves > Galliformes > Phasianidae > Bambusicola > Bambusicola thoracicus. The sequence continues at coordinate 8,244 of PPHD01009554.1, forward strand.
GAGCATCTCTTTCCAAAAAAGCTTTGTAGACAATTACACTGTGGAGTGAAGTATGGAAATACCTGCAGCAGTGGTTACAGCTGTGAAAATATGTTTGAACCTGGTTCACATGGAAACCTGCAGACTTGCTTATTGATGAGCTTCATTCACAGACTTCAAGGCAGAATTGAGTAAAAAGTTACCTCTAGGTGAAGAGTAATCTAGTCATGAACATTACTGTGATGTCCCATATGAATGCTCCTTGAAAAGATCAGGAGGGCTGGGGTTTCAAGGGTCACTGGGTAAGTCACTGAAAACCCTAAAGTTTTCTTTTTTATCAGCTTTATGAAAATGATTGCACAGCCCTTGACCCCCTGGGCTTCCTCTAAGATGTGCCCTGATATTGCTCAATAGGGCATGCTGGAATTGACAACACCTCCTAGGAGTAGTTGAGTTTCTACAAGCTAGTGAAAATCATACATACATTCTCAAGAAACTCCTGTTCTATCTCAGGAAATGAAGCATCCTTTTAACCGTGAGAGTCCTCAATGCACTGCACCTGCATCCGACTTCCTCTGTTCATACAAAATCACAGAGTGGAGAAAAGCTAAACCTGTGCTAGGAAATTAAATGATTCCAGGACGTACTCTCAAGCACTGCCATTTTATTGTGTGCTTGAACTACAAGAGAAGTCCTTGGCCTTTGACCTATGGTAGCTAGCAGTCTCCCAAATGACAGCTGAGCATGACTCTGGCAGTATAAATGCAGCCACGCTATTTTGAATGTTCAAAGACATTATTTTTTTCTCTTTTTTTCAGATTTGTAAAGACTATACAGGAAAGAAACTGATAGAGATGGTTACTGAGTAAAGTTTTCTAGGATCCTTCACCTGCACTACCTACAGGCCATCCTTCCTTCCCTTTAGTAGAATGACATGCATGTTGTGTAGAAGCTTAAAAAATGCACAGACTCTCAGTCACTATTAGCAAATGAAATAAGAACATATAAAAATATCAAGAAGTGTGCTTTTGAGAATTACATTTTTTCTGTTTCAATATAATAGTGTAATTCATCAGAATTGGAACACGGAATTTTTAGACCACTCTTCTTGCAATGGTGGTGAATATATTTATTTTAGTACAGCTAAGGAAAATAATATTAATAATAGAAGAAATATTTTATTAATCTGTTCACATATAATTAATTACTATTCACAACTCAGCAGGAGATGATGTCTGAAATATTGTTCCAGCACATAGCAGATGTTCTGCTTTCATATAATGGAAAAGAAAAATGTAGGTTTAGCAAAGTATAATATCTATCTCAACAGATTACCTCAGCTCTACAAAAGACAAAGGTTAATGATGGATGCCTATAAAAACATGCAACAGACTATTCAGCACTCCTAAACTTTCTGATAATGTCAATTTATAGTGAGTTAGAGAGACCACATAGAACATGAGAGGATTTTCTTTAACCAAACACTGATGTACTGACTTTGAAGATCAAGATCTCTCTCTAAGGAAATACACATTGACATCAAGAGAATGAATTAATGGGAAAATGTAAATTTGCTGTCAGCAGCATTTATGTGGGGATCTGCATAAAAGCACATCCCTATGCAATACCTACTTCTGGGAGTGGACAGCAAGCTGAGTTTCACATAGCTTTGGAATCACATATGAGGCTGTATTTAAAGTCTGGTTGCTTTAGCATGTCAGAAAGGCTAGGAAATATATCCTTCGTACCAGAATCCATACAGTCAGTATATCTCAGCATTCAGATCTTACAGTCTCCTACCGGCTGGAATATTTCAGGGAAAATGCCTAAGCAAGTCCCAGCATGTTCTACAGTCTCACTGTAAAATGCTGTTGAGACTGCAGAGGAGCCATGCTGGGCGTTACCTAGTCGTCAAGACTGCTACATCCCAATGAAGCTTTAATCCTATCTTTCCTGAGCTCTGAATCCTAGTCATTTTAGATGATAATTCAGTATCTCAACAGAGGCAACACAGTAGACTTGCTGACAATTTTGCATAACAACAAATATGTTGAGTTTTACTTAATTTGCATGTTTTGTTTACTTCTGTAGCAAGGAAAAGTTAAAGAAATCTTAAGCCTTTCAAAAATACTGAAAAATGCAAATTAAAAGCAAAGGATAATGCGGCCACTTGACACTGTTTGATCAAAAGGAATTGGCGTCTGACATTTCAACAGATAAAAATATGCATGCTAATCATCCTGTTCATTATGAGACTGATATCAACCATAGTACATAAACTCAAACACACAAGTCATTTCTTACCTAAAACTATGCAGAAAAAAAGGTTTACCCAAACATATTTATGAAGGAGATGCAGTAGCCTCTAAGGAGTTATAGACTACAAATAAGGAGGAGAAGATATATATATTATTTTTTCCCCTCTCAGTTTCCCTCCCAGGCTTTATTAGTACTACCCTTTCCAACCTCATAAGATCTTCTTGGAGAAGCCCTCTGTTTCCTCCCAAAAGAATAGTAGAATATCCATTTACATTAGGGATAATGTCCTATGGATATTAGCTGATTCAGACCTTACTTAATCTCACAGTCAGTAAATAACATCACATCTATCACATCTTGATAATAATAACTTTATAAGGTAAAGTGAGTTTCACAGCTATGGTTAAATTGTATAGTTTGTTAGTTGATTAATTGCCCAGTATTCCTATGAGGTGATCTATTTTATTTTCCATCAGAATGCACTGTATTTCAGGATCTAAGAATGTATTATTTAAGTTTCTATACAGCTCAAAATTTAGTCATATTAGTACAAGTCAGTTGGGGAACTTTGCTACACGTAATTCAAAGCTGAGACTCCACATCATTTCTGGTGCTCCATCCCTTCTTCCAGAATTTTTATAGCCTTCTAGTCTCCTGGTGGATTGTTGATTCTTCTATTTCTGAAGATATTTTTGCAATGAAAACGTTCTTCCAATTAATATTAAAAGTAGCATTTGCTAGTTTTTATGATACTTTAATGAATTCTGGATAGTTTAACTACCTTATTTAAATATATTTTGTCTTAATTGCATTTTTAATTAATCCTTCTGTCTTCATAGCATAATATTTATTTATACTAAGCAATATATACTTATACTATTGCTGTTAGATACCTTGTAAACACAGACAGAATGTTTGTTATTCAGCTTACCTGAGTTTCAAAAGTAAGGCCTTACATTAAACGTCCATGTATAATACTAGATGAATTCAGGAACCTCTTCCTGAATACATTACAGTACAATGTATTGCATTGACTACAATGCACTTCTTACAGCCAAAAAATAGTATCCTAAGCCAGATGGATACAGGAATCACATTCATAACCCAATAATCATAGAATCATAGAATGGCCTGGGTTGAATAGGACCTCAAAAATCATCTAGTTTCACCCCCCTTGTCATGGGCAGGGTCACCAACCACCAGACCAGGCTGCCCAGAGCCACATCCAGTCTGGCCTTGAATACCTCCAGGGATGGGGCATCCACAACCTGCTTGGGCAACCTGTTCCAGTGCGTAACCACCCTTTGAGGGAAAAATTTCCTCCTAATACCTAACCTAAATCTTCCCTGTCTTAGTTTAAACCATTCCCCTTTGTCCTATCACTATCAATACATGCAAACACTCAATAATCCCTATTATTTCTGTAGTTAAGAATTGTGTCTCTCCAGTTTACATGTGAACGAGAGTTAGTTTATTGGCCTACAGAACTGAAGTGCTCTGGTTTTGTTTCCTCTTCATTATGTTCCATTTCAGATGCCGTTATGGCTTCACCACTGGTATTATATCCAAATGTTTGGACTGTTATTTTGGTTTCTGCTGTCGTCGTGACTTATTACTCCTGGCTGTAAGCCATGAAGTGGTGGAAAATGCAGAGGTGGCACCTTCTGATGTTGCTTGTATTGTTAAATAGACATCCTGTGGGCCAGACCCAGACATGGGAGCTGATAGCAACAACTATTTTTTTTTTAAACAATGCAGTGCTAATATTGCTGACTTAAAAATTTCCCCTATTGTCATTCATACAGAATTTGTCCTTTGCATATCTAAATGTATGGATGTCATACACTTATCAGTTTGTTGCTTTCAGTATACATGAATTCTGTTTAAGTACCTACTCTGCTCTCTTCCCTTGTATTTGAATCTTCCATTCACATTCAAAGTCTCAGCTGCATGTATGTCTTATTTCCAGTCTGCTGTTTAAGGCTAAACATATCTCCCCAGTGGTTCCCCTCAGTAGCCAAATCAATGTAACCATAAAAGAAGAAAAGACTTAATTTGAAGATTACCTCACAATTGAATTTAATATCTGGGTATTGGAAGAATTTATTGACTGATTCAGTATTTTCAAATATATAGATCACAAATTAAAACCTTATGGTTTCACTCATAGCTTTGCATTCATATTCATACATATTCATATTACAAGTCCTTGGATGCATAGCAACTCCCATTGCAGTGTTAAAAAGGCAGCCCTTCTGACACATCAGAACACTAACTCAGCAATGTACTATTAAAATTCTTGACCTAGATTTCATAAAGAAAATCCAGTTCAGTTTTATGCCTCTTATTGATTCTCTTTTTAGTTGGTATCAGTAAACATATTAGCCCCTTTTGACAAATTTTCAGTTTTGTTTTCTTCCTTTCACAAAATCACGGGATGGTTGAGGTTGGAAGATCTGGATGTCATGCTGTTCAAACTTCCTGCTCAATATAGTCAGCCAGAGCAGGTTGCTCAGGGCCATGTCCAGTCAGGTTCAGAATATTTCTGTGAGTGCAGAGACTCCATAGCCTCTGTGGGCAATCTCTGTTGAAGTGTTAGTCCACTCTCAAAGTAAAAACATATATATATACTTCTTGTGTGTGTACGCGTCCAAATCATTTCATGATTTTTAATTTGCAGCCATTGTATCTTGTCTTATCTCTGTCACTGCCAAGAAGTCTGACATCTTGTTTCCCTCCCATCAAGTGTTTCTACTCATGAATAAGATGCCCCTGAGCCTTCTCTGCTATAGGCTTAATCTTCTATCTTTCACAGCTTTGCCTCATAAGATGCGCTCAAGTCCTTTAATCACATTTGCTATATTCACTTCATTAAATTCACACCTTTTGTGTCTTGGACAAATCAGAACTGAACATAGTACTCCTGCCATACATGACATTTTACTGCAGTCTATGAAAAACTTCACATCTGGGAGAAACATAATTCTTTTCACCAGAAAAAAAAAAAATAAAAAATCACTTGACAGTGGTTCCTGATTCTGCTAAAGTTATTGCCTTTCTTTGTATATCTGTGAAACCAATGGCAGTGACTGAATAACTGATGCTTATAGGGATAATTACACAAAGAGTATTAATTTAGTACATATACATTTTTTTCCTTTCTTCATTAGGATCCTGAAGTTCAATTCTCAACTTGCAAGTGTAGACAAAATATGCTTTTATCTATAGAAAAATAGGGTGTAGTCTGGAGAAATTGAATAACTAACTGATGATCAGTCTTGGCTACAGTGATGAATATTTATTATTTTCCTTTAATTACTATGTTTAAAGAATCTCCTTCTAGCTTTTGATGATTTATATCTAAAAAGAACTCAACCGTCTTCACTTCTCTTATTAGTGATGGATGGTGATTGTTTTCAGATATTTTTCTATTGTTTTGTGGAGTTTTTTTCTGTTCTGAGATTACTCTGTTCATATACCTCCAATTAAATTCCCCTTTTCTCTGTGTGACTTTGCACATGACTAAGTAAAATACCGATGAATCAGAGATTTTCTCTCTTACCAGTTTCTGTATCATCAGTCTGCAAAGGGGCCATTTAATTATATAGATGATGAAGTTAAAACCATGCCTTTCCAAAAGTTTTCGTAAATACGTATATATACATTTTTATATATTTAATTATCTGTATTTTCTACAGAGAGGAAAACAATATTATGTTAGATAATTGGAGCTAGATAATTGGACGTTTAGCACTGAGGATTTCAGCTATGAAATCTGTAGAATACTGGGGTTGTTTTTTACCATACATGTCTCTGCTATGCCGTGATAAAATCCTCACCCATATATACTGCCCTCACAGAATCTGCATTTCAAATTCAGATCTAACTCTCCAATCTCCTAGCTAACCTGATAATAATTTCTTCACTCTCTGGGTAAGATATTCAGAGAAAACCACCTTTCAGAAAAACCACACCACTAGAACAAAATTTTTGGCTGCTATAGATTTTTCACCACTTTATCTATCTTTTTAACTACCGGCACATAAAGGACATTGCGTTTCAGTCTCTCCTGAAGTTATGTTTTGAAGGGATTTCAGAAAAGTAGCAAGAGCAACACTACTATGAATTTAGGCCATCCATGCCCTTAGATTTACTGTAAACATGATTACAGAATATTGTTTTATTATCTTTTTTAAAAAATTAAACATTATAAAGTTCTTTGAATTTCTCATTGGAAACAGTTGCTCTTATGGCTACAGAGCACATTAGCTCATTATAACCACATTACTTCCATTACTAATGGAAGTTTTGCATCAATTTTTAAGTTTTTTGTGTTTTCTTTTCTTTATTTGGTTTTGTTTGAGTTTATTTGTTTGCTTGTTTCCCTACAACATATGCCTAATTTTAAGCACTCTGGCCCTTATTCAAGGAGATCCTTAAAAATCTTTGTTTTACATAGGTACTTACAGGCTTTCTCCAGTAGGACACTTACCTGGATGATTAAATACTTGTTAAAATAAAGTTAGCCATTTGTAAACTAGAAAAATGTATTTGGTTTAATTTTTCAGTAGAGTACATGGGATGAATAGAACGCTTTACTTTTTTGGCACGTAAAGACCAATCATGTTCCATGGCTAAGCACTTGAGGACAGAGCATCTTTGTTTTTTCCATCAGACACTTTTCCCAAGGGATTTTTCTGGCCAACAGTTTTCTGTTACTCCAGCATAGCTTCAGTCAAAACTTCCTATAGTCTGATTGACTTGTTCCCCAGTACGTGTGTTCTTTCCTGTTGTCACTCTGAATCCAAAACCATGTTAGGCACGGGTTTTAGCTGTTTATCTAGAGCTGCAAGTACAGTGAGGAGATGTTGATGAAAGAGGTAGATTTTGATAAAGGGGAATGATGATTGCTATTCTCAGTCTTCACAGACCAGTTTTTCCAGGTTCCACGTGGGAGCACTGAGCTCCAGCAAGGGCTGATGAGATCCTATTGGGTCAACACTGGATATCTCTGCAGTTCTTTGCTAGCTAGACTTCTTACTATTTAACGATTATTAATGATTTCAGAACAGGACAGAAACATTATAAGGAATACAATCTCCATACAACTTTTGCCTCTTCCTTTGCAGTCATGAAAATGTTTCTAGCAACTGCTAGAACTTTCTTTAAACTATAATTTCACTGGGTAAAATGCTTTCAAATCTGCTTTGCCTGTTGTCGACTGGTCTCAAACCACATATAAAAGAAATCTATATGCATACATGAAGTTTTAGCCAGTGATTCAGTGGATAAATACTGAAACAGTAAGATCAATATCTTACTTCTATCAAAGCATGAAAAATAAGACTGAAAAAAAAAAAATAGTTTTCGATTATAACCTCAATGGCCAGGACTGGAAATTATTTCTTTTGTTGTGTGAACAAAATAAATATTTAAAAGAGGATCCTCTGTTAGGCCTTTAAATATAAAATTAGCTTTTCTTACTCTTCTGATTAAAGGTAGCCTAGCCCTAAAATCAATACTACTCTTCAATGGAGGTTGTTTTATACCAGATTCTAGCAATCATCTGATCAGAATGGTTATAATTTTATATTTCCAAACAACAGCATGTATCAGTCTTCAAACATTTTAAGCATGTGATTAAGAAGCTAATAATCTGGTGTGATTTTCCACTCCAATTTTTATCCCTCTAACTAGCCACAATTTTATCTTTTTTTGTTTTTAATTTTTAATATCCATAAGGAAAAGTCATCTTAAAAAAAAAAAAAAAAAAAAA
>PPHD01009555.1:0-20539 GCA_002909625.1 Bambusicola thoracicus
AAACACAACTGAAAATGAATTTCAGGTATGTCAGGAACAAAGTCTTTTTTCCAGTCTCTTTGTTGAACCAGTGTTCTACATAGCCACAACAAAAAGGCCGACTTGCAATTACAAGCAACAGGCCCCATAGGGAGGGGACAACTGGCCTACATTTAAGGAAGGCAGTTATGACTCTCATTTAAGCGATGTCTTGGATTTCTACCACTCAGCACCTATTAACTTCAGGGCATTAAATCCCCAATTGTGTTGGAAACGAGGGTGCTATGTAGCTGCATTGTAGCTGTGCGCTCACACCTCAGCATTTGAATTGCTTTTGCTGTGTGTAGGTTGGAAAGGTAGGTAGGTCATTTTCCAAATGGCTGTACACACTTTCTTGTTTTGGAAAAAAAAAAAAAAAATGTCATTAGGATAACGATCTTGGCTCTACTGTCCAGAGTTTGCTCCTATTGCTTTTTCCATTTGCTTCTGGGTTACAGCTCCTGCAGTGATGCTGGAATGGCAAACATCTGTACTGTGATTGGATTGCTTCTGGCCTGACCATGCATCAGCCACGGTAAACAGGAGAGCACAGAGTTAAAAGTAATATCCTTGAGAAACAAAAAGCTTATAAATGCTTAAATGCTTTTTTAATAAAAGGAAATTACTGCAGGAAGTGATTCCTTATATCCCAGGCTCTGCCAATTGTTTCCAATCAGTGCAGCTTGGGGTAGCTATTATCTCACTAAGCTGTATAAATGTGTTTGTTGTTGCTGCCTTTCTTTTAAAACTAATCTATAGGCTAACTTGCAGTTCTACTGCTTAACTTGTGGTTTGCTCAGCATTAAAAACTGTTTTGCATGGTTCCTTTCACTGCTCTAATCCCTCACAGTAGCACATAAACCTCTCGCTTCTCATTCCCTGCTCAACAGTTGGTAATTAGTAGGATGTGGTATTCCAAAATTTTTCTCCTGCCCTAACCTCTCTTACCTCCCCTCAACCCAAAGAGACTGAGGACAGCGAATCTGGAGGTTGGTGGCCCTGCCTGTGGCAGTGGGGTTGGAACTTGATGATCCTTGGGGTCCCTTCCAACCCAAGCCATTCTATCAATCTGTGAATCTATGAATAAGGGCCTGAGCCATTCTATGTAGAGCCACATCTGCACAGACCTGTGTGCTGAGAGCCACTGCTGGGAGCAGCTGGTAGCATGGCCAACAGCATCATGGGGTATAGAATGGAGCAGAGTCCTGCAGTGGGCACCCTGGGGACCACCTGAGATAAAGGTTAGATTTGGATGGCTAAGTTTCAATAATCAGCTTTATATTTTGCTTGCTCCAGTGAAGTTTGTTCTCTGTTCATGCTTTTGGTCTCTAGAGAATCCTTTGGCAATGAGTTCCATAGATTAAATCATGCATTGTGTGAAAATGCACCTTCTCTGATTTTTTTAAAAGGCTGTGCTGATATGAGCACTGGCACAGCTTGCAAAACAATGTTTTACTGGCTGAGTCAACTTCTGTATGAGTTTCACCAGAAAAATACGTCTGCTGTGCCAACAAGGGTTGTACTCGGGTTGCATGTTAGGAAAAAGCTCTTCACCAGAGGTTGGTGGGCACAGAACAGGCTGCCCAGGGCAGTGGGGATGGCCCCAAGTGCAGGAGTTCAAGGAGCATTTGGACAGTGCTCTAAGACACTGGGTTTGGATTTTGGATGGACTGTGTGGAGCCAGGGCTTGGATTTAATGACCCCTGTGGATTCTTTCCAACTCAGGATATTCTGTGATTCTATACTTTGCAAGCACAGCTGCACACAGTGACATACAGCTGTATATGTGACCGGACACCAAGGGGCCTTTGCACAGTCACACAGGACATGAGGGATAAGGAAGAAACTGAGATTTTGTGGGGAATTATATCATTTATGGGTCATGCTTCTGGACTGTTTTTTTCCTGTGAAACTTCTTGGCAACTGTTGATTTGTGGGCTCTGCTGTTATGTTATATTCCGCAGTCTCACAGAAATCTCAATCCAAGCAGACAAATGCATTATAATAACTTTTTAACTGGCGAAGTCCTCAAGGCAGTAGCTGGTGATGAGATGAAAATGAGAGAAATCTCTTCCTAAAAGTTTGTAAAAATAATAATTCGATTCAGTGCACCAGGCAAATAAAAGTGTGTCATCTCCAGGTTTGATAACAAACCTCTCCTGCTAGAAGCTAGTGCTGATGGATGGGCAGCCTCCAGCCCTCAGTCAATGACAGGCTGGCACTATTTCCAACTCTTCCAGCAGCTTCAAGCACCGTCTCTTTTTTAATAAGCTCTACAACCAAAAATTGATTCCTGCTTTCCTCGAAAACATGAATTTCTGTCTCCTGGTGAGTGAAGTCAAAGAGAATATTCACATGAATAGTTGTGGACTATTGGTTGTAGGCTGTCCCTTTGGTTCATAGCTAGACATGGTCTGTAGGGCAGTCCCAGCGCACAATAGTGAGTGTGCAAAGGCCTTCATGGAGAGCCACAGAAAGAACAGGATGCACATGTAAGTACAGCACACCACAATAATATCCGCAGCCTTATAAAGAAGAAAATAAGAGACGGTGCATCAAAAATGGGACGTGGACCACAAAGATGACGTTCTGTCGTTGAATGCCAAAGGTTGATTTGCATGCCTCATTTTAAATAATTAAACGGCAAAATAGTTTTGCCATCTGCCAACGTCCATCTGGTGGAGGGAACACAAAGCCCTGAGTGAGAAGCCAGCTCCGAGCAAGATCCACTCCTCAGTAATATGGGAGATCCCAGCAAGCAGCTTACGGATACCTTGTGGTGCTGTCATCTCTTCTCCTTGGAAACAGCTGGCAGCCTCTATAGTTCCCGTTTACACAAGGTTACAAGCAGTTCTCCCAGTAGAGGCAGGAAGGGGCTTTGCAGCAAGCCCATATAGTGGATGTTGGAATAGATGTTTTGTCATCACAAACACTATAATGGCATTTATAAATGCAGGGACATGCCTAGCTTCGATAACTTTGTCCAGCTCTGGCTATGCTTGCCCCTACTCTGTAAAAAAAGAAACAGCAGTCAGAGAGAGGTCTAGGAGGTGATGGTAATGTTCTGAGACATGGAAGGTCTCTGTGAGGAAAGATGTAGAAGGTTCAGACTGTATTTTACACAAGAGAAAAATAAGAGGTGACGGGAAAGAGGTAGTAAAACAATGAAAAGTGCAGAGAAGGCAACCTAGCCATTCCCAGTTACCCTTTCAAATACCCTTTCAAACAAGAGTGAGCAGCAAGCTAGTGAAATTAAAAATGCATTTTATACACATCAAAGGAAGTGCTGGGGCTGGTTCACGGCTAGTTGTGACTGTGGCACAAAGCAGACTCATTGAACTAGAAAATTGCAGCACAGTATTTTTTTCTTGCTGTTTCTTTCACTTTCAGAATCCATTGTTTTCAGCAATTTTATAGAGTTCAAAGACATTTTTACAAGTATTTAAAGTATGTGGAGTTATATAAGCATAGGTACCAACCTATAGAAGATATCTCCTCTCCAGCTGTGCTCCATACCAGTGTAAGAAATGTCTGCTATGGGGAAGAACTGGATTCCATCACGGATGGGGGGCACTACTACGGTAGTGACACTCTGTACAAGCAGTATAGCACCCCTAAATCTACAAGGATTAACACTGTCAGAGCACCTCAGCCTCCCTTAGCAGTACTCCCCCAGAGCCTTACTTCTGCAGGGCACTGAGCAATGCTAGCTGTGCTCGAAGTCAATGGGAACTGAGGGCATCTGCCTGTTTGCAAAAACAGACTCATCTCTTTCAAAAGATAAAATAACACAGTGGTACTACTGGCTGTGATAAAGAAGAAGCTTATTCCAGCAAAGAACACATCTTTCAGCATGCTCTACCCCCACTATTACTTGCGTTGCAAGAACACCGCAGCACACCTGTCACTGTCTAGATGGGCACAAAGAAAAAGATATCTCTGCACCAGATAGCATCACTTCTTATTGAAAACTGCCAACTGAATGCATTTTCCCACATCACCGTGACACCGCTTCCATCCAGTTTCATACTCCCCTCTATAAACCCAGCATCATGACACTGGGAGGTACTAGCAGCTGCTAACAGATGAAAAAGGGGGATTTGGCAAGAAAGCCTTTGAGATTATCTGTTGAGAGCATGGATGGCTTTCCCGCTGCGGATGCCCAAAAAATATATTTGATTTTGTCAACTGTTTTGATTGCAACTCCATTTTTTTCTCACATCAAGGAGATGTTCAATACATTTGGCCCCAGCCTTCCATGCTGCTAGCAGCATTTTGCATAAGGGTGTCAAAGGCATCTGTACCAATGGACTTCCCATTCACTGCCAGATCACAGTAAAAGATGAAGTGGTTCTTCTGATCTGGACTCTCATTATTTATGACAGGTAGCATCTCAAACTGCATCTTCCTTCTGGTGCACCCATGGCTGAGATTGACAGAATGGCTATTCCTGGAGATTCTGCTTTCTCTGATGCTCTGTGCCCATCGCAGAAGGAAAGGGTCAGGTGGAAGAAAGCCGAAGCTGTTCAAGTCCCCTGTAGGCTGCTTTGCACCAGCCATGAAATATTTCTTCTCCAGAGTTTTATTTTTTGTCAAAAGAGAAGAACATAGGTAATCTTTTCACAAATGAACAAGGAGTCTTTCCATTGGCAAACAAATCTTTCCTGGGGACAGGACACTTTGCAGGCAGGGGGATTGTAAGGAAAGATATAATGGAGCAATGCTGGAGCTCCCTGTTAGGCTTCACGGAGCACAGCACCTGCACCACTCTATCCTGATGTTATACAGACGTATTTACATAGCCAAACTTTAGCACTTTGCTGGGGTGTGGATTTCTGCCCAGCATCTGAACAAGCAGAATTGGAGGAGACAGATGACTATTTCCTGTCAAAGTTTTGATATTTCACTGTTGTTGTTGTTCAACCATGAATTTTGTCACTGAGAAAAGCTAGTTTTGCTCTGGCCTCCCATTTGTGTTTCTGGAGTCCCAGGACTTCCAAGGGCAGAGGGAATATATTGGCAGAAAACTAAGGGAGGAACCTTACTTCCACTTCAGAAGCATTTCTGTAATTTCATCCAAAAGCCTAACTTTGTATTTCCAGAAAAGAGCAGCAAAACTTGCTGTCATTTTAGGCAATTGCTGTTGCTCACTGAGGTTCAGGTGGAGGGCGGGTGGTAGCCTTCCCTCCCCAAGGAGTGTCTCCTCCAGCTCACTGGTGTCTTGGCTTCCCATTGCCATGGCTGGGGACGAGCAGGCTCTTTCCTCCCACAGATGGAGTGTCGCTGCTGGCACAGTGGGAGAAGCAGTGTGCATCCCTGGAACTAACTGAAGTGAGCCTGCTGTGATATATTTTAAACTGTTATAACAGTATTTGGCACTTTCCATTTAAAAGGCAAGTGCTGAAATAAATTGAGGCAACTTCTTATTTAGATAGCGGGAACCTGCAGGATAAGGAAAGGAAGAAAGCAAAACAAAGCTAAACAACCCAAACCAGCCAGAATTCACATCTGTGCTTAAAATCTCCCCTATCTATTTAAGTTACTGTACCAGCTCTGCTCAATATCTAAAACAAAGAAAATGAATTATGGAACAGTACGAGGAGAGCTTGTTAATTTTCCCACTGATGCACTGTGAAATGAAAGCTTTATTCTAAGAATATCATATCCTCAGGGCTCTGTCTAGGGAGACGCTGACAAATACAAATGTCCTCACAGTTTTTCTTTTATTCTTGCTTTATGGTGTATCCCAGACGGATTTCCAAAATTATATATAATGATATATAATCTGTAGTTGTGGTTTGGTGGAGTTCAAGGCTGTGGTTTTCCAGGACATAACCATGCCCTGTTTGAAAATGGAAGATCAAGGGCACGTAATGAAAGGCAGATCAAATTCTGGAAGAATTTGTTTATTTCTTAATCAATATTAATACATGTGACTTTAATTTCAGCATCTATTCTCCTGTTACGTACCAAGGGAACATTAACAACAACAGCAGCTTTACATTTTTATAGAGTCTTTCATCAAGGAGGATTCAAAAGTGCTTTACAAACCTCGGACAAAATTCCTCTTTGATCAACACCGAGAATCTCTTAATCCGTGGTGCAAATCTCCATTGCACTTTCTGTGCCTTTTCCCGCACATAGGACTTCCATTGATTTCTGCAGGAATCGTGTGTGAGAAACAAGTGCAGAATGTGTAATAGCAATCTGCACTGCAGATAAAAAGGGAAAAAAATATATATTGTACGTGTATGGCTCCACTGCCCACTACAGAAATGCACCACTGCTAGAGCAGACCCTAGTCGTCTTATGTTATGCACTGAAAAAGAAAACAACAAATCTGGTCTTGATTGTCTAAGTATGAACACACTCTGTGGTGTCTCAGGATCTTAAAGAAGGAAAGCTATGCTCATTTGCTCTTGTACAAACATTTACGTCTTTGTCACAGGGAGCCCTCACTGACAGAAGCTTTCAATCTCTTCCTAAAAGCAGAGGGTCAGATCGCACTGCCAGCTCTTAGAAGTGCTGTGGGTGCAAGCAACTTCTGCACCCAAAGCCCCTTCCACTGCAAAACCTCCTGGACCCTGCCTATTGCGGACTGCAGAAGGTTCCCAACATTTCCAGACCTTCTCTAGTGTGTGTGTGTGTGTGTGTGTTTGTGTGCAAACCTTGCTGAGCTGGATGCTGGCTTGCAAGTCTTGCAAAATCTCATGGGAGAGTCCTGAGAATATACTAGCTTTGGATATGACCTCCATGTTTTCCTGTCTGCAGCCAAATCAGGCAGGGCAGAGAGGGTGCAGGAAACTGAGTTTCCCAAACTCATTCCAAACTTGATTTGAGCAAAAACGTGAGCTATCTCCTTCAGATGTGGCTCTTTCATCCTTACAGCTAATTTTAAGTTTCTGCTGAGAGTTTACAAATGCTCAGGAACACTTTCTTTCTTAATCATCAGAAAACGATGAGCAGCATCCCACTGAGATGAGTAGAGAACCCAAAGTTGTCATTAATTCTGCAGACACTTCTATTCGGTAATCAAGATTTCAATCCTTGTGTTGAACCATAAATCTCTGGCCCTGTCATGTCCTATTTTACTAGGACGTTCTGTTTCTCATGAGAAGAACCATACTTTTTAATGAGAAAATCATTCAAAATTAAATGTCCCCCAGGGATGCTATTTAAAAAAGTAAAACGCTTCACTTGCAGAGACAGGTGTAATAATACGACGAGGATCTTTTAACAACTTCATTTGAAAAGAGAGAGAACATTGGTTGTGTCAGTGTGAACAGTATTGGTCCATCTCAAAAGACAGTGCGTAATCTATGGAGTTGTGTTGATTTATCTCACTGGAGGAGCTGCTCCAGTGAATTTTTCTGTGTTTTTAGAAGCTCTTCCCTTCCAGATGGTGTAGGTTGCTATTTAGGTGATCGTTTTCCTTACATTTCTTCCCATTGGTACACCTGCATCTGAGTTTGTAGTCATGTTTTTAACATGTTTACTAAAAAGGTTGCTAATTAGCATTCACACCATTAGCAGCAAAAGTTCATGTTCTATCCGTGTTGTTAATTGCATATGTTAGAAATAAGACTGTGCAATGCAAATGATGTCCTATCCAAAATTGCTTTCCTTTGAATTGCCAACCTAAAAGAGCGCTAATTACACACTCTAACTTTAAAGGGAGCTGGAAGTCAGTAGGAACTCAACAGGAACTCCTTGGGTGCCTCTGAGATCCCCAGGCCCAGTGAGGCTCATGTCAAGGCCCACAGGTGGAGCCCACCTCCAATCACAGAGCACAAGGCTGCAGTGCAAGGCCTTGCTCTCACTCTGCTCCTTGCCTGCAGTCCTCACGCCAATGCCCGAAGCTTTACCTGCAATTCTTCCACCTGCTTGTCATGTAGAGGGAAGAGTTTGAAGGTAGGCAGTGGAAATCTTAAGTAACACCATGCAAATAATTAAACTTAGTGATAATTTGGTGCTTTTCATCTTCAAAGTGCTTTGCAAACATTAATTAGTTGCGTGAAGCAAAACCCCATAGAGTGGAAGCCACTCAATCCCTGTCTTCTGAGAAGTGACTTCCTTTGCTGTCCCCTGCACACTATTTTTAGTACCTGCAAGAATCTGCCTGACATTTCCTTACTTTCTCTTCACATAGCACACACCTTTTCTGTGATGAAAGCCATGCCGGCTTGGTAAGGGTGTAGGGAGGAGAGGGGGGGAAGGTTTTAAAATTAAATAGTCTTTTAAAACATCAATTAGCTTGGATTTTCCAGGAAGAACTGAGGCATATGAAGATCAGAGGCAGGCACCTTCATACCCAGCGCCAGCCTCCAAACCTTCAAACCTCCTGTCCCCTTTGAACATGAAAAGCTCTGTTCCCGGCTCACCAAGAAGTGGATCTGCTGGCTGATGGTCAGTGTGAGCGCGCATCCCACTGTGAACAAAGTCACGGTGAATTTCAGCATGTGCCTTGCTGTCAGGCTTCCTCACCCAGTAACGGATCTACAAATCCAGCCATTGGGAGGAGATTGTCTTCATGGCACTGTCACAGAACTCTGCTTCTTCCTCAGGTTCAGAAACATACCTGTCTTTCTGTATTCTTGCATCCACGAGGAGACAGACTCAACATTTTCTGCAAATTGTCCTTTTTTGGGTCACAAATGAACAGATTTTGTTTATCTCTCCTACAGCTGCTCTCCTTGCCCGGCCCTGGACTGGTTCAGCTCCTGCTCCAGGAGTTGTGCTGAGGCTTTCCCTACAGAAACAGCCCCATTCTCCCACTGCTTCCCTTTGCTTTGATAGCTGCTGTTGCAGACATGTCCAGATTACTCAGTGCTGTGTGTATTCTAGCCTGTGTGGTTGGGCTCCTTATGACCTGCTTCACGTATTACACTATTGCAGTGATGGTGCATTCATGTTATCAGGCAGCTAATCAGACATGAACTCTTTGATTGACCTGCCTGCCTGCCTGCCTTTTGTGAACTTCATGTTTGCTTTTCCAAAGTAATGGGGCAACCTTTCTACCAGCAGCAGGAATACTTAAGTGAAGACGGAGACCTGGTATATCTCAGTTCAAGAAGCACCTTCTGAAAAGAAAAAGGCAGACTACCTTTTTCCTGCTTATTTGTAGAGAAGACAAATAAACAGGCAGTCCAAAATCATCTTGTTTATTCAGCCTGGCAGAACTAAAAACTAGTTGCAAAGCACAGGTTTCACGCCTGGTCTACTGAGAGGTATCCCTGCCTAGAGCAGAGGGATTGGAACTAGATGTTCTTAAAGGTCCCTTCCAACCCAAATCATTCTATAATT
Organism: Bambusicola thoracicus; assembly: GCA_002909625.1. NCBI lineage: Eukaryota > Metazoa > Chordata > Aves > Galliformes > Phasianidae > Bambusicola > Bambusicola thoracicus. Next base: position 9,322 of record PPHD01009555.1, read on the forward strand.
CTTTGATTCCATGAAGAAGCCCAGGGGACATCTGTATTCCTGTTCTTCTGTGTGGCTTTCATAAAGGAACTTTCCTTCTCAGTGTCCCTGGTCCCCACATGACAGGATGTTGTGGGAATAAATAGGGGAGGGTGCGGAAGGGGAGGTGAATAGCCAAGTGCATCCAGAAAGGTGCTGGGGAAGCCTTACAGACACTGACAGACTTCCCAGCCACTATATTACATTGGATTTTACCGCTTCCCATTAACAATAGCTTGACATCACTTCCTGGAACAGAATGAATGTATTAAACTAAGTATTTCCTTTAATAACATGCAGTTACTCAGCTACTTATTTTTGGCTGGCAATGCTAACTTGAGCTCTTGGTTTGACTCCATTTCCTGACAAGCCCCAGTGTATTGTCTGTCTCTTAGCGCAATCTTAAAATAGTCAGTCCCAGCCTCTGGGAAAGCAGGCACTGATGAATTTACACACCTATCTCAAAGAAGTTTAGGTCTTCGGAACTGTTGAAGAAAATATTTGCCATGGAAGCTGTGTGACACTCCAATCTTAGAAAAAGTTACTTCAACAGAGGTGGTATTTGGTCCTTCGGATAATAGCTTTATCTCTGCAGAATTACCCCAAACTCCAAAAGAAAGCACCGTATCTCCCTAGATGCTCTATAATAAAGGCCCTTGCTGCATGCCTGTAATGGTTTTGTGCGTACCATTTTGGGTTTTCTACAGGTGCATGAAGTGCCCAGCATAAACAGCTCCAGCATCAACACTGGGAACACAGATACTGAGTTGAGACCTGGGAAATTCCTTCGTAGCAGTATACTTTCATGGATAAAAATATATGATTTTGTGATGGTAAAATGGTTTCTTTTTTTCTTTTTTTTTCATTGAAATATTTTTTTTTAAAATGCCACTTCGGATATTTACCTCCATTGAGTTTTTAATTTAAAAACTTCTGGATGCTGAAGTCACCCAAAAATACTTAATCTGAGGCTGAAGAAAATGCTACAGCCAACTTAAAGTAGTTGCCAAATATGTTGGAAATGATTTATTGCAGCTCAACTGTAAATGAATTTCTCTCATGACATCTCAGCATAGCCAGGAAAAAAAAAAAAAAAAAAAAAAAAAGGTATTCACACAGTTCTGTTATTGATTCTTGGCATTGTTCTCTATCTGATGGCTTCATACAGCAAAGCAAAGCAAGCTGGAGAAGACAATGGGGACTCGAGCTTATTGTAACTACAGTAGGATTATGTGGGCTTACATCACATATTTGTTTGCCTCACTGGGCCTTCATTTACAGCCAAGGGGCAGTTATTTCTTAATAAACCAATTGCTTGTGATCACTTGTCTATACGTTTCCCTTTTCACAACTCCATGTAAAGGATGTCAGCGTAAATGAGAAGAATGCCCCATTAAGTTCATAATACACAAGACCTTCCAACTTCACCTCATCATTAAAATCGCTGCAGGCCTCCAGAGTCTCCTTTGAACTCACCTTACTTTGCTAGATAAAGGCCAGCAGGTGAAGAGTCACAACAGCAACAAACACAAATGAAGGAGATTTGAGAGAGGTTCTATTTCAGAAAATGACTATTGTTCGTGTAATGCCATGTTGAGCATGGCATTTGATAGGCGACCAGGAGGGCAAGCATCAAATACAAGGGATATTTTTAAAGAATCTCAGGTGGAACTTTTGTTTGTTTCTGACTAGTGGTTCATGTTGACAAGGAGGCAGCTGCGAAGAACTTCCAGCCATGAGCAGTGAAGCTAATGCTAATAGTCGTGAAACACTCATGGAGACAAAGGTTTCAAACTTCTGGTTGGTAACAGCAACGCTCTCTTCTAAAGGACTCCTTTGTGGTCCATGAACGGAATGGATCTTTAATCTTTAGACCCCTTCCCCCCTAGATTTTTTTGGCTGGCCTGAGCTGGTTTGTCCTTAGGACTTTGCCAGCTTCGCCCAGATCATCTGTCTCACCATTAGTTTTGCAACTGAGAGACATACAGTGGCACTGGGAAACTTCTACTTTGGAAAATTCAGAATTAAGCTTTAAGTAACACACTTTCCAGTCGGAAATCATAGAATCATAGAATGGCTTGGGTTGGAAGGGACCTCAAGGATCGTCAAGCTCCAACCAGCTACCACATGCAGGGCCACCAACCTCCATATCTAAGACTAGACCAGGCTGCCCAGGGAACCTGGCCTTGAACACCTCCAGGGACAGGGCATCCACAACCTCTCTGAGCAGCCCATTCCAGCGCCTCACCACTCTCATAGTGAAGAAGTTCCCCCTGACATCCAACCTAAATCTTCCCTCTTTCAACTTAAAACCATTTCCCCTTGTCCTGCCATTATCTACCCTTGTAAAGAATTGACTCTCTTCCTGTTTGTAGGCTCCCTTTAGGTACTGAAAGGCTGCAATTAGGTCACCCCACAGCCTTCTCTTCTCCAGGCTGAAATGAAGCATTAAAATGTAGACCCCACTAATAAAGCATCCCTGTACATATAGTGCCATATATCTGCATACTTTAGAGTACAGCAGTCATTAGACATTTGGATAGGAGGATGTTTTTTATTTTTTTGTGGGATATCTTGGCTTTATTCACTGGTTCACCACTACACTTTTTCCTTCCAGGCTGATTTCTAAGCTCTGCTTTGTCTTTTTTAGAAGTATCACGATACTTTAATAATATCATGCTATTGATTACAGATACTGTGCAGCTTGATCCCGTACAGACACCTTTGCCTCATCTGCAGGAAGGAGCTGGCAGTGCATATCAGCTTCGCCCTGTCTCTCCCACTTTCCATTGCAGTTTGTGTCCCAGTTGAGTTGAGGCTCCTGGGAAAAGAAGACAACCTGTGGTTGGGACCACTGATGAAAGGGCAGGAGAAGTGGGAGTGCCAGGGGCATTTCTGTTTGGGAATTTCTTGTCTTTTCAGTATTTCCCCTTCTTGCTTAAGCATCCATCTGAAGTAGAGTGTTTTTCTCAACAAACGTGTATTTTTGATTTGCCCAGCCCCTATCTGCATGGTGCTTGAGGAGGGAGTGTGCAGTCTGCACTGCCGGGGCTGCTTTCCAAGAAGGGTAATGCAAAATGCAACCCCTCCTGTGGAACTGCAGGGAAGAAGTTGCTGAGGACACGTGTGTTCACCCAACTGAGAGTCTGGGCAGGCCACAGGGTGCTCACACTTCTGCTCTGAGGAGAACTGCAAAGAAATGCTTTTAATGGCGGCCTTTGAGGTCCCTCCCAGCTCAAAGCATTCTAGGATTCTATAATAACTGCCCCGTGGCTGCACCCGGGTTGGACTCTCAGTGCCTTAGTGGCCAGAGCAAGGAGCAGCACAGAGCAGAGGAGCAGCGGATGCTCAGAGGCTTCTTAAGAGAGCACGTCTTTTGTAGCAGCTCCAAGGGAATAATGTCACCTAGCCAACCACCAGCCACACTTTCCATAGCACCTGAGTTTTTCCTTAGAAGTTTCCTATTCAAGCACTTAGCCTGACCAGGGCTGACCTTGCCTAGCTTATGAGATGTAACAAGATCACTGCCTGAGGTGTGAAATGACACTGGAATGGAGGTCACGGTCTTACGGAGAGCATCTTCTTCCTCTACCGCTGCGTCGCCTCCTGGTTCCCCTGCCCAGCATCTGACTAATCAGGCAGAAACAAACGTACCACGCTTGTAGCACACTGCTGGCAGAATATAAAAACCTGTCCTTTCGGCCATTCAGCCATCTCAGTGGTACAGACTTTTTTTTTTTAAGTATATGAATCCAGAGATCAAGCAGCTCCTTTTTTATGATTCTTTTTTTTTTTTCCTGTCGCTACTTCAACAGAAACTCAAAGTGTTTTCTGTATCTCCATCTCCGCAAGATGCCAAAACAGATTAACAGACAGACGAACAGACAGTGGCTTTTAAGCAATCTGGACAGAACACGATATCAATCACTCTGAATGAATAATACATTTAAGAACTGCAGCAATAGGAACAGCAGAAAATTCATCTGCATCTACCCTGAAACTACCTGGACCCATTTTAAGGTGAAATGTTCTGCAGAAAGTATAAAAGGTGCTTTTATTTTGGTATCTCGCATACAATGAGAATGAATTTGTGTATGTGTCAATCTGTCACACACTAGACAGGACTGGTTCAGTGAATGGGTATTGCTCTGTAAAGCTTTAGATCGAGCTATGGAGAATATATAGTTCTTCTATTTACAGGGCATTAGAATAGCACAGTATACAAACAACATTCATAAATGACTTCTCATACCAACTGCTACAAAAAACCCTTTCTGTAGGGAGCCATGTGTTGAATAATGTTTTTATTGTGACGCAGTAAAGAATGGGCTTCAAAAGCAAACTTAGGATAAACTTAGAGATAAATTGAGCCTAAATAAATCAAAATATGGAAATTCAAGTACGGGTTTCAGCACCAGGACTAACTGACAAAAGGCAGTGGTTGAAGCGCACCTTTGTTGAGTTAAACCGGGCTTGGATTCACAGGGACATTTCAATTGCTTTATTTTTATCACTGCAGCTACTCTGCCTTTCTGAGGGGAATGGATAAAGGAAAAGATCCAAAGGCTGCTAACACTTATTTGGGGGGAGAAGACTCTGCTGTGGTGGTAAATCCCCTCTCTGGCATAGGAAAAATTGTAGGAAACCCCAAAAGAAGGACATCGCTGTTTTCCCTCATTGGCCGTGTCACAGTAACCTGTGCTGTAGGAGAACATAAGGCTGTTGAGTTGGGCAAAGATTTGTTTGCCCGTGTCTGTCTGACGGCGATTAACTTAGGAAGGTTGTCACAGAGTAAACAAGGAGGAAACAGCCACCATTCATCAACTGATGGCTTTCTGGTACAGATCCTGCTTTCAGAGCTCCTGCAGTAGAGTAAAAATGATGCAATATATGGATTGCAGCCGTCATTTTATGTTAGGATGACAGGGAGATAGGCGTGGGGACACTCCTGAGGCTTTCACTGAAACAGATTTCTAAGGTTTTGAGGAGTTTGGAGCAGAAAAGAGAAGCCTTCGCTAGATTAATAGTGGCCCTCCTAAGTACATGGTACAAACATCTTGAACACATATCCTACACTCATCACAGAAGTGGCAAGACAAAATGGAAGTTGTAACTCACACTATACTGAGTACCATGGAGCATGGCAGAGCTTTAGGTCCCCAGAAGCACTGTGACCAGCTCTTGCTGCCTCTGGATACTGTGGACAGCACAGTCTCACTTCTGAAAGGACCAGGGCTCCACACAAACTGGTGTGAATGACCAGTTCTTCACAGGGCACTGCATGCTCCCCATCAGTGAGTCATCAGAGAATCACAGAATGGTTTGGGTTGAAAGGGACCTTTAAGCCCATCCAGTCCCAACCCCCTGACATTTATCACCCACCGGATGAGGCTGCCCAGGCCCCCATCCAACCTGTCCTTGAGCACCTCCAGGGATGGGGCACCACAGCTTCTCTGGGCAGCCTGATGCATCATCTTTGGGACTAGAAATACTGGACAAAGAGTAATTCTCCTGGGAGTGAATTACCAGTGCTAAAAAATACTTCTTTTTCCATTCTCTATTGCTTTATTTCTTCTCTGTCCATTGGGTTTAGAGCTGGGAATCTGAGCAAGCATATTTGTGAAAATACAACCCCCCAAAAAAAGAGAAAGGAGAAGCACAACCTCTGCCAAGCGACACAGGTTCATTACTTCACATTTTTATCTAAATGACTAAAATCATGCAGTTTACTTGCAATCAATTTTGCTCACCTTTGCAAATGGTGAAGCAATCGCAAAGAGTGGATTTATTGAAGACTCTTGATAAATCTGACAAAGAAAAAATACGTTTAATGAAGGATCAGCAGGGCTTCTACTCTCCAGCTTCTGCATCCTTCTAAAAGGAGAGCAGCAGAAAGAGGGAGCAACCAAAAGAGTATAAGCTACACAGTTCACACATTCTCAGGAGAAATTAATTTCTCAGATGCTCCTGAGGTCGGTATGTCTCTGCATTCTGGCACAAGCTATATGGAGACAAGGGTATTTTTTTTTAGATCTGAGTCAGAGGGAGCACTTTCCTCAAGAGATCAAATGAGCACTAATCAGGAAGAATGTTTGGTTATTAAATGCATCATCGAGCCCTTTAAATATCACTCTTTGGGTCATAAATTCCTATTAAACACAGATGATCCATCATTGTCTCATGCAGGTAGAAGATAAAAATAGTAAGAGATTTGCCAGCCATACTCCTCTGTCCACAAGTCTCTCCTTCCACACACTTTAATACCGGTATTACTGATGAAATCTCACTGATTTCTCTTGAGGGTCGTCTTTGCACCGATCACACACTCCTGTTACCACTGCCACACTACACATGGGTCTCAGCTTAACCAAGTGCTATCCCAAGTGGGGTGTCTCCAGTAACAAGCTACACACTACCACCTTTGCAAGCTGCTCTTTAACATTTTTTTCTATGTCTAAGAACACCAGGCTTTTTGGAAAGGGAATTCTCAAATGCATCATATGCAGCCAGGCTTCTTTTCCTTCATTCCACCTGACTTGCTGATGCACATGCCCACTATAGGGCTTGCTATCTTTGGCCCCATTGATAAGGGAGAACAGGAAAGGCATGTGCACAGGGAAACCTTCAGCTTTGTTGTTTAGAGTAGAAATGTGCTTGTGCTTGTGAAGAGCTCGTTGCAGAGCAGCAGGGAAAGTTAGCTGGCTTCCTGGAGTGTGTGGGAGGCCGTGAGTAGGCGGCAACTAAAAATTGTAACCGAGTTTGGAGGGGTTTAAAATCATTATTACTATTATTTTGGACTCTACTGCAAGATAACAAATATTAACGAATGCTTAGCTGTACGTAACTTACCTACAGAAATGTGTTGTTATATATGCTGCTCATAAACAGGTACTTCATCAAGAATAAGAAATTATTGATCTTTCTGTTCAGAGTAAAATGGCTTTTCTGTTCAGTCTCCAGCAGGGCTTTGGCAAGATGATTTTAAAAATAACTACAGTTTGGAACCCAGATTGCATTCCCTGCCAGATTATAATGATCACTTCAACCAGGGTTGGGTGAATTTCAAAATGCTTGGAGGCTCAGATCAAGACAGTGCCCTGCAGTCTGTGATATTTTTAGAGATGGGCAAACCCAAAAACTTGCGTGGTTATCCAGAGTTCATCTGGACTGCCCAAATGCCTACAGTCTGCAAAAATGGACTGGAAAGTTTTCAAGGGAGATGGGTTTTGCACTATTTCTGATACTGCCTATTTCTACTCAGGTCAGGAATCCTAGGAGAAAAATCGTCTTTCTTCATACTGTCTTGCTGCACTTCTGTTTCCAGTCATAGCAGAAAAATACAGAGTCTGGCAAACAAACTTGGAAAAGTAACCGAGGAAAAAAATAACGGCTCGTGATGGTTCATGTTGGGGTGGTGATTCAGGTATGTTCCTATCCTGGAATTCAACCCTACTTCTACCAGAAGCAGAGGGAACTTTGCATCGCTGAAGACAGCAAAAGATCTATTTCACATTCCATATTAGCTCTGTTAATATAACCTGAGTAACCTTCTACTACTGAGACTACCATTTCATATAAGAGAGAATTCCCTGAGGGATTACGGCTTTCTGCAATCCAGTTTTTGGTAGTTTTCTCCTCTTTCTGGAATCAGAGAATCTGGATCTTTCTGGATCAGAGAATCATGGAATCATTTGAGTTGAAAGGGGCCATTAAATGGCATCTAGTCCAACCCCCCTGCAATGAACAGGGACACCTACAGCTCAATCAGAGTTCCCATCCAGTCTGACCTTGAGTGTCTACAGGGATGGGGCATCCACCACCTCTCTGGGTAACCCGTTCCAGTGCCCCACCACCCTTACTGAAAATAAACTTCCTTATGTCCAATCTAAATCTCCTTTCTTTTAGTTTGAAACCATTTTCCTTTGTCCTATCACAGCGAACCCTGCTAAAGAGTCTTTCTTTCTCTTTCTTATAGCCCCCTATAGATACTGAAAGGCTGCTTTCTTTCCATTCCAGGTTCTGGCCATGATGTAAAACTGTTTTGCAAGAAGTAAATGAGTATTTAATGTCTTTCAGGCAAAGAATTGTGAGCTACACAAACCAATTAATGACTGTGAGCCAAATTCATCCCTAGCTTAAGCTTAAACACTTTCAGAGAAGTTGCACCAGTGGGCAATCAGATTTAATCTAGATTTAATCTTTTGATTTCATGTGAGAGTCCTGGTTATATGAGATCTTAACAACTAATCAGCTCAGCCAGCTTTTGGAGTGAGGCTGTAGATAAAGAAGGAAGGTGTTAAAGATGGGTTCCTGAATACTAAATGGAACACCCTGGAAGAATTTCTAAATAAGTAAAGTTATCCTAAGCCTCCTCAGAGAGAGCCTGAATTGCTTCTGCTGTGGGAAAAGGCCAGTGTGCCATATTCCAGGAGATTCTGCCCAAAGCAGCTGTGGGTGCCCCATCCCTGGAGATGCTCAAGGCTAGGTTGGATGAGGCCCCAGGCCCCCTGATCTGGTGGGTGGTAGGCCTGCCCACAGCAGGGTGTTAGAACTGGATGGTCTTCAATATGCCTTCCAACCAAGCCGTTGGGCTGTGATTCTAGCTGTGATTCTATGATTTCTAATGACACAAGCTCAGCAGTTTAAGCCATAACTTGCTTCTGGTCTTTGAGCCCCTACATTTAAGAAAACAAAAGTACATTCTTGTTTTCTTCCAGACAATATGTGCTTTTTAAATCTTTGCATGATTACTGAAGCATCATGCTTTTCTTCCTGAGCAGCACATCCCTTCATGGTGCCTTTCCCAGCTGCCGTCAGCACAAGCTTGCCCTGGCTCTGTATCTCAGCACCATCAAGAGAGGCAGGAAACTTCCTCGAGATAGCAATTTCCGAAAGGGTTCAGGATCCAGTTCTCAATTAGCCCTCTAATTGGCAGTGGCGGGGGCTGAATTCCGGTTGCAGCAGTAACAAGCAACTCGGTTCAAGTCATGCTTTTGCCTGCTATTTGTTCCTGCAGGAGTTCACCAATAAAGACCTCGGACTTCAGCACAGCAGGAATCTTTACAGCAGCTCTGAACTTTTTGCTCTGAAGTCACAAACTTAGATTATTTTGTGCCGTGCTGCTTTTTCATCAGTGCTCTTTTTTTTTGCAGTTTATAAACACATTTGGAATAAAACCTGAAGCACACCTGAACAACCCCCCTCAAACAAAATTCATGTCAAACCCTTTGAGATGATGATGAGCTCTTGCTTTCGTTGTTTTTCTACTTCCTGTTTTAAGCTCGTTTATTCTTCCAAATTTGGGCCAGAACCAGAAGCTAAAATATTCAAAAGCTCCAAATAGTATTTTTATCGTGCACAGTTTAGACCCCTCGAGGTGTTAAGCACTTTCAGTAAGATGTGGGAACCTTCAGATCTTCAGTTGGCTTTAGCGGAGAGGACAGAGTCTCCAACTCAAGTGACCTTATGCAAAATCCAGCATTGATCTAGTTTTAGATGCTTTCTGGAAAGTGGAGACCTCTTCCTGCTGTGCTGCCTCTGCCTTCTTTCAGGTTTTGGACTTTCATGGCTCACATCCTTCAAGTGTGAGAATGTGAGACTGAGCATCTATGACCCAAGCTGGAACCAAAAAGATCTGGGGAGCAGCTCTGAGAGCTCGCCTCCTCCCCAGGGCTGAACGATACACACTTATGTGATGTTTGCTCGGGCTGGCTTATTTGAAATGCAGTTTCTGCCTGGAGCCAAAGTTTTCAGAGCTGTTTTTCTGCCTAACTAGAAATTCAAATATGAGCTTCCAGATTTGGAAGCCAAAATGTAGCCACTTGAGCTGGAAAATTTGGGTTCCAAATGAAAGACTTCCCCTTGAGCTGAAGATCAGTGACAAATGAAAGGCACTCACCATCTATTTCTTTAAGCAAGCAATGCCACCACCGGGATGGAGACAATCATTTGCCTGGGGCAGGGCTACCAACTTCAGTTGGGAGGGCTGAGCATTCAAACCTCAGAGATTTGCCCTTAGCTTGGCACCAACTCAAGCTGCAGCTCAGATAAGAGCATGCTGAACTTTAAGCAGATGCTAAAGCACTTTGCTGAATTCAGGTCTCAGGAAAACTGAGCCTGCTAAGGCTGAGATCACTTGAGTGCTTTCCTGTTGAAATTTTTCACACTTAATTTATTATGACAAGGGAGATAAAGTATAGGCTATTAAGTCTAATTAATGGCACGTGAAGTAACACTGATATGCAAGTGCAGAGAGAAGTGAAACAGTCAGATCATGTACTGCTGCCTCTTTCTTTCTTCCCCTTTTCAGAGTGCAACTATTGTGAAGGACCAGATTCAACCCTCCTTTAAAGTTAGAGGTTTGAGTTTACTTTTTGCATGCAGACCTGAACAAGAAGCAGCAGAGCATCCCACACTGTCGATCTGCAGCTCTGAGAAGCACTGCTCAGCCTCCAAGCCACGGCCCTGCTTTCTGCAGCAGGCAATGAGGCAAAGAATGGGAATGTAACCTCCTTGTGATGTGAAGCATCAACAACAATGTCCATGCTCCTTTTTTCCCTGCACCCTAGAAACTGCTCTTGCAGCACATCCCACAGGAAAGATAGGCTGCCAGGCCAATGGTCACCTTTAGCCTCCTTCATTCAGTCCTGGATGGATTTCCTCCAAGCCTGCCGGATGGCCTCTTTGGAGATGAGACTGCTGTCTGGGGCTTCCCATCAAACTCTGAAGGTCCATGCAACACGGTGACCAGCTGCGTTAGGCACCAATAAAAACAAAGAATACAACAAACATCCACAGGATGCTTAAGCACATGTTAAATAATTAACGAACACAACAGCCCCGTGAGGCAGTTTCACCATAGGAGAAAGCAGAAGCAGAAAGGTTAAGCAATTTGCTCAAGGTCTCAGGAGAAGTAATTGTCAGTATGGGGATTAAGACTTGGGAATTTATAGCTGCTGGTCCTGTGTGGAGGCCAGTAGATCACAGTCCCTGGCACTCCAGAGAGCCAGGCTGCTTATTCTTCCAGTAAAATGCTAAACCCAGTGCTCTGACCTTTCCCAGCCTTATCAGATGAAATGCTTTCTTAGCTCCAGGTTGCAAAGGGCAGAGGAGACGGGAAGGAAGGGACAGACTGAAACTGGTTTGTTCAGCGCTTGTATAAGGGGTTTTTCCTCGACCCATTTGAGGAGTGCTTGCTCTC